>BLSH010145479.1:385137-399159 GCA_018402905.1 Glandirana rugosa | reverse complement strand
ACACCCCCCCCCCCCCCCCACTCTTCTCCGGCCTCCTGTCCTGCTGGGAGACCAGAGTTCTGATCTGGCGCGTCCGCCGGCTAGGAGGAGACCTGAAGGAAGCCGGAATCGGGTCCGTTTGGGTCTGTCAAATGCCGGCACGTCACTTCCGGTTTACTTAGCGGCTGACGGCGCCAGTTTTTAAAAAAAATTACAGTATTCAGAATCGCCGTTTTTGGCGATTGAATACTGTAAAGTGCAAAGGAGGGATGGGGGGGTCTTTTAGAACCCCCATCCCTCCATAAAGAGTACCTGTCCCATATATTACTAACACAAGGGATTTTTACATTGATCAAGCGATCACATTTTTTTTTTTTAAAGGAACAGTTTTAAAAAAACATATATAT
Organism: Glandirana rugosa; assembly: GCA_018402905.1. Taxonomy (NCBI): domain Eukaryota; kingdom Metazoa; phylum Chordata; class Amphibia; order Anura; family Ranidae; genus Glandirana; species Glandirana rugosa. Next base: position 398,773 of record BLSH010145479.1, on the reverse strand, counting down.
ATATATTTTTAAAGCGCCACCATCCCTGCAAGCTCGCGTAGCAAAGAAAATGCATATGTAAGTCGAGCCCGCATATGAAAACGGTGCTCAAACCACACATGTGAGGTATCGCCGCGTCTGCTAGAGTGTGAGCAATAATTCTAGTAAAAGGAGGTTTTTTACTAGAATTATGCACCTCTGGTAACCGTTAAAATTTTTTAAAGCGTCGCCTATGGAGATTTTGAAGTACCAGAGTTTGTCGCCATTCCGCAAGTGTGCACAATTTTCAACCACAACATGTATGGTATCTATATACTCGGCGTAACATCCTCTTTCACAATATACAAAAAAATTGGGCTAACTTTACTGTTGTGACATTTTTCAAAAAAAAAAAAAAAAAAAATTGCGCTTGAAAGACCGTTGCGCAAATACCGTATGACAAAGTATTGCAACGATCGCCATTTTATTCTCCAGGGTGTGTGGAAAAAAATATATATGTGTTTTGGGGCTCCAAGTAATTTTTTAGCAAAAAAAACAAAAAACAAAAAAAAAAACTAAAAACCTGTTTTTGACTTGTAAACAACAAATGTAAAGAAGGGCTCCAGTGGTTAATAACCATACTTACTTCAAGACTGGATAAATATTTTGATCTGACAGCTTCAATAAGACAAATCTCTTCATTGATCAGCTTTGCAACTCTGTTGTATGTGTTTTTTATTATTTCCTGTTCTTTCTGATTGGGCTCCTACATTTAATAAAAAGAAAAATTACAATTTTTTTTTTTTTTTTTTTACATTTTGACAGGAAAAAAAAAAAAAAAGGGATTTTATTAAAACTTACCGTAAAATAATTTTCTCAGAGTTCACTGACAGACGCAGCATATCATAACGTGTGGGTTTATGCTCGTCCCACTAGGAGTTAACTAGGCAGGGGAAAGAAATAGCTGGCCCCTCCCATGGGGGCCGGCTTCTCTTCCTACATAAACCCCCTCATAGCATAGCTCTTCAGTTCGTACACAAGCCGTACCAGAACAGAGCACCGAGGGGTGGGAGCTGCGTCTGTCAGTGAACTCGGAGAAAAGGATTTTACGGTGTTTTAATAAAATTCCTTTTTCTCCTATCGTTCACTGACAGACGCAGCTCATCATAACGTGTGGGGATGTCCCCAAGCTGTGTCAAAAAGAGGGGTGGGTAAACGCTAACAGTACCCAACTGAACCTCTAAGGAGGCGCCAGACGCGCCTACACTGCCGCCTGCAAAACTTTGCGGCCAAAAGCAGCATCCGAAGATGCAAACACATCAACTTTATAAAACTTAGTGAAAGTGTGAACCGAGGCCCAAGTGGCCGCCTTGCACACCTGTGACACTGAGGCCTGGTGTCTGAAAGCCCAGGAAGTGCTAACAGCCCAGGTAGAATGAGCCGTGACTGGAAAAGGGGGAACCTTGCCCCGAACAGAATACGCATGGGTCACGGTTTTTCTAATCCAATGAGAAATCGTAGCCGACGAAGCCGCCAATCCCTTGCGCGGGCCCTCTGGCAGTACAAACAAGGCATCAGCTTTTCGAAAAGAAGCTGTAGCAGCCAAGTACACTCGAAAGGCCCTCACCACGTCCAAAGCATGCAACTCAAACTCCTTTGGGTGCGATGGGCGAGGGCACAATGAAGGCAGAACAATATCTTCATTAATGTGAAAAGAAGAGACCACCTTCGGAAGGAAGGAAGGAGAGGGTCGCAAGACCGCCTTATCCTTATGCATGACTAAGTAGGGAGACTTGCACGATAGTGCTGCTAATTCCGACACCCGTCTGGCGGAAGTGATGGGAACTAAAAAGGCCACCTTCTGCAACAGCAGTTGTAAGGAAATCTCCCTGATATTCTCATAAGGTGGTTTCTGAAGAACAGAAAGCACCAAATTCAGATCCCACAGAGCCATCGGAGTCCTCACCCAAGGCGCCACATGTCGCACACCCTGTACAAAGGTACGAATTAATGAGTGGGAAGCTAAAGGTCTCTGAAAGATTATCGCCAGAGCCGATATCTGGCCCTTGAGAGTACTCAAAGCCAGTTTTTCGCTCAGGCCCTGCTGCAAAAAAGTCAGGACCCTAGACACGACATAAGAGTGAGGGTTATGACCCTCTGCCTCGCACCAAGCTATGTAAGCCTTCCAGGTGCGGTGATAAATCTTGCGAGTACACTTGCGAGCCTTTAACAAAGTAGGGATTACGGGAGTCGGCGACTCCCCTGTCCCTTAGCACCTGGGACTCAATAGCCAAGCCGTCAAAGCCAGCGAGGGTAAAGCAGGGTGCAAGATGGGCCCCTGAGACAGAAGATCTTCTCGCAGCGGGAGCCGCCAAGGGGCGTCTGCCACCATTTGCACCACGTCGGCGTACCAATTGCGCCGGAGCCAATCTGGAGCCACCAGGATAATTGGTATCCCCTCCGCCACTATCCTGCATATCAATCGCGGAAGCAGTCTTATCGGAGGGAAGGCGTACAGAAGACGATAACGGCTCCAGGGGGCCACCAGAGTGTCCGTGGCCACTGCCAACGGATCCTTTGTTCTGGACACAAAGGTCTCCACCTTGTGATTGAACCAAGACACCATGAGATCCACGTCCGGCGTCCTCCATCTGCGGCAAATTTGCTTGAACATCTCCGGGTGGAGGGACCACTCTCCCTGGTCCAGCGTCTGGCGACTGAGAAAGTCTGCCTGCCAGTTCTCCACCCCTGGAATGTAAATGGCTGAGATCGCCAGAACATGAAGTTCCGCCCAACACAGTATCAGAGCTGCCTCCGCTGCTGAACTACTTGTGCCGCCCTGATGGTTCACATACGCCACTGCTGTGGCATTGTCCGATTGAATTAGAATCGGACGACCCTGCAATCTCACTGTCCAGTGGAAAAGGCACAATCTGATTGCCCTCAGCTCCAGAACGTTGATGGGGAGGCGGGCTTCCTGTGCCGACCAACGACCCTGGGCACATAGATGCCCCAGGATCCCTCCCCAGCCTGAAAGACTGGCATCCGTGGTGATGATCACCCACTGAAGAGGCAGGAACGTCTTCCCCCGAGTTAGGGCCGAGTCCCGGAGCCACCAGGTCAGAGACGCCCTGGTCTGGGAGCTCAGACGGATCAGAAGGTCCAACGACCGAGGGGACCTGTCCCACCGAGCCAGTATCGCTCGCTGAAGGAGACGAGTGTGACTCTGGGCGAAAGGTGTCGCCTCGAACGACGAGACCATGAGTCCCAGCACCCGCATACAGAACCGTAATGAAGATTGACGGTGTGATAAAAGGGTGCGCACTGCTGACTGCAGACACAGCAACTTGGCCGGAGGGAGGAAAACCTTCGCCTGCTCTGTGTCCAGAATTAGACCCAGATACTTCAGGCGACGGGATGGAGACACCAATGACTTCTGTAGGTTCAGTAACCAGCCGAAGTCCGGCAGTGAGGTCATTGTGATACCCACATTCTCCTCCAGAGCCGAGGCGGACTCCGCACGCAGGAGCAGATCATGCAGGTATGCCACTACCGCAATGCCTCTCTGTCGTAGCAACGCCAACACCGGGGCTAGCAATTTTGTGAAGACTCAAGATGCTGAGGCCAGGCCGAAGGGGAGTGCCACAAATTGAAAATGGAGGTCTCCCACCGCAAAGCGCAGGAAGCGCTGATGGCGTGGATGAATCGGTACATGGAGGTACGCATCCCTGATGCCCAGGGACGCCAAAAATTCCCCCTGATGAAGGGCGGCCACGACCGAGCGGACAGATTCCATCCGGAATTTCCGCACCCTGATATACCGGTTCAGGGCCTTCAGGTCCAGTACGGGCCGAACGCCCCCCCTTTCTTGGGAACCACGAAAAGATTCGAGTAGAGCCCTCGAAACCTCTCTTTGGGGGCACTGGTATGATCACCCCCTGGTCTGAGAGCGCCTGTACAGCCCCAAGGAGGGCCTCCCGGCATTCCTGCGGGAGCCCTAAATTTGATGGGAAGAACTTGTCTGGGGGTAGAGAGATGAACTCTATCCTGTACCCGGTGGACACCACTTCCCGGACCCAGCGGTCGGAAATGTGAGCCAGCCACCTGTCTGCGAACCCCAGAAGATGTCCCCCCACCCGAAACCCGGGTGGGGGCAACCCATCAGGCTGAGGAGGACTTGTCCTCCGCCTTTTCAGTTTTGCGCTGCCACTGGCGCCCCTTGATCCCCCTCGCCGTCCGATGGACCCAGTTCCCCATCAGATAAGTCTGCTGGGGTCCCAGAGACCCCTGAGGCCACTTCCGGCTCAGAATCCTCCCCTGGTGAATAATGAGGAGGAGGGGGATGCTTCTTGGGGACCTGTTGGGCGATATCCGCCCGGGTGAGAAATTCGCTAAAGACCGCCCGCAGCTGGTCCAAAAATGCTCCTTGCGCAGATTGCGCTTCCTCAGCAGGTTCAGCAGAGTAATCTGCCATTGCTTTCTTCCCAGAAAAGGCTCTTAGTGACACACAGGGAGACTAAGGAGAATGAGGCTCCCCCACACCAACACCCCACAGTGCACCAGGGAACCCAGGACTGCACCCACCACCACCAGCACCCACAGGGAGCCCAGCTATACTTGCTGTTCCGCTGCCTGTTTTTGGATAGATCGTCAGAGGAGCTGCGCCGTCAGATCACCACCGTTCCACAGAGAAGGGAGATGCTGCAGACACGTGTATTTGCAGAGCATGCAGTCAAAATGGCCGCCGTTAAACACTAAAGGCCAAAACACACCTTCAGGGAACGTGCAGTACCGCAAATGGCCACTCTGAGCGCTGGAGGGAAAGCCCGATAGGCTCAAAATGTCTGCGGCTACGGCAAAATGGCGGCGGTCCACCGCAAAATGGCAATACAAATGCCCAGACGATTGGTGCGGTGCAGGGGAGGACAGGGGGGTGAACGGGAGCTCCACGCGTCCCACCAGCGGCTACCCAGCAAGAAAAAAAAATTTTTTTTTTTGTTTTGCGGCCGTCGATCCCCCTTTCCGCCCCTAAAAAGGGGGGAAAGGCAGGAACTCTCACTCACCACTCCGACGAACGCAGCGGGTAGCCACCCGGTCGCAGACCTTCCGCCCCCTCTTAGGCGGTATGCTGCGGGCCAGAAAATCGCCCTTCCCGAATCGCATCCGGGAGTGGGCGCAGGGGGGGTCACGCCCGGCCGCCCGCACGGAACGGGCACGATGCGGCGGGTCCCCATACGTCGGGACTGGCTCGCATCGGTTGGCCAGGTCGAGGAGAGTACAGAGCCCAAGGACTCTCTATGTTCCGACCGGCTTCTTGATAGCAGATCAATTGCTTGATAGAAGACAAAAAAGTAAAAGAAATGAAAATAAAAAATGGTCACAAACAGGACCGCAATTCCCCTGAAGGGAAGCCAGGTCAAATTCCTTGCAAACTAGGCATTGAAACTGAAGATCTATGCTATGAGGGGGTTTATGTAGGAAGAGAGGATGGCCAGCTGTTTCTTTTCCCTGCCTAGTTAACTCCTAGTGGGACGAGCATAAACCCCACACGTTATGTTGAGCTGCGTCTGTCAGTGAACGATAGGAGAAATCTGGATTTCACAAACTTTTCAACAAAATGTTGCTATTAATATACACATATAAAAACAATTAAAAATTAGGAATATTTAAGAAGCACACACACATGAGCTGTATGTACTAACCTTAAGCGAGACTTCCAGCTCTTTCGAGACGTACGTGTCCACCTTTTCTATTATGCCGTCAATACCCTCCACATTGTCAGAAGAGACCAGGGATTCAGTTGAGGCCAAATCAAACAGCTGAAGCAAAAAGGGATGACCAAACAACAAAATATATAATAGATGTCAGATTAGAACAGGGACACATAGGTCTAGCCTGTATACTCAAATAGCTGAAAGAATACACATTCTCACACCTGTTTACCCACTATGGACCAGACCATATTTTCACATTTCTGCTATGCATCTGTTCATGAGTCTATAACTTTGTAATTACTTATGATAAAAAATTGATACACATATTGTTTTTCTGGGGGGACACACGGGGCTTTCTTGTGACCCTAAATCAGTGTATCTCAAACTTTTTTTTGTCTTGCGGCGCACCAAAAAGATCTAAAAATTCTCACGGCACACATGAAAAAGATTTAACAATTTTGTGGTGAAGAATTTATTTCTTTTTACATATATATTTCACCGCTTGCCAACTAGCCGCCACAGTTTTACTGCGGAAGGTTGGCTCGGCTGCGCGAATCGCCGTCATGGTACTTCGGGAGCGCATGCGTGATTTGCAGGTGAGCGCGCGCCTGCTGTGTGCTACGTGAGCGTGCCCGCAGGTCGGGCGGATTCTATGTCCGACGGCGACCCACAATCGCCTACTACAGAAGCAGAACGAGGTTCTGCCAATGTAAACACGGCGGATCCCCGTTCTGTCAGGGGACATGACCGTGATCTATTGTTCCAGGTCATCGAGAACAGGGGGATCGGTTCCTGCCAGCCCAGCCCCCACACAGTTGGAACACACCTAGGGAACACATTTAACCCCTTGATCGCCCCCCTAGAGTTTAACCCCTTCTCTGCCAGTGACATTTATACAGTAATCTGTGGCTATTTAAAGCTCTGATCGTTGTATAAAATGTCAATGGTCTCAAAAAGTGTCAAAAGTGCCTGATCTGTCTGCCACAATGTTGCAGTCTCGATAAAAATCGCAGATTGCCGCCATTACTAGTAAAAAAAATAAAAAATAAAAAAAAATGCCATAAATCTATCCCATAATTTGTAGACACAATAACTTTTGTGCAACCCAATCAATGTATGGCTATTGCGATTTTTTTTTTACCAAAAATATGTAGAATTTATATCGACCTAAACTGATTAATACATTTTTTTTCTATTTTTTTGTATATTATAGAAAAAAGTAAACAATTTTTTTTTTTTCAAAATTGTCATTTTTTTATAGCGTAAAAAAATAAAAACTGCAGAGGTGATCAAATTCCACCAAAAGAAAGGGCTATTTGAGAGAACAAAAGGACGTCAATTTTATTTGGGTACAGTGTCGCACGATTGCGCAATTGTCAGTTAAAGGGACGCAGAGGCTTATCACAAAAAGTGCTCGTCATTAAGGGGGCAAATCCTTCCGAGGATTACATTTTTAATTTGAAATTTACTGTTAAGAATGTCCCTGCTTTCAAGAGCAAATCAGATTGAAGCAATAGTAATCTTCTTTGTACTTTGGCTTGCTTCCCTGCTTTTCATTTAACAGTTTCTCTTTCAGAGTTCCAGACATGATTAAGTATTTCTCCATCGCTAAACAATAAACAAACTTTATTTATAAGCATTAAAGTTGGAATGGCCTGGTCTCTATTTTTATAAATTTAATCACTTCACCCCCGGTAGGATTTCCCATGTTAGGACCAGAGCACTTTTTGCGATTCGGCACTGTCGCTTTAACTGACAATTGCGCGGTCGTGCAATGTTGTACCTAAACAAAATTTGCGTCCTTTTTTCCCACAAATAGAGCTTTCTTATTTGATCACCTCTGCGTCATTTTTGATCACGGCTATAAACAAAAAAAGACCAACAATTTTGCAAAAAAAAAAAATATATATAGATTTCTTACTTTTTCTTAAAATACAAATCCAAAAAAACCCCCCAAAAAACAAAAATGTATTCATCGGTTTTGGCCAATTTATATTCTTCCTCATAATTTTGGTAAAAAAAAAAAAAAAATTGCAATCGGTGTTTGATTGGTTTGCGCAAAAGTTGCCGTGTTTACAAACCATGAGAATTAATTTCTGGCGTTTTTACAATTTTTATTTTTTTTACTGGTAATGGTGGTCTGAAATTTTTATCGGGACTTTGATATTGGGGCGGACATGTCAGACATTTTTGACACTTTTTTGGGACCAATGGCATTTATACAGCGATCAGAAATATAAATATCCTCTGATTACTGCGTAAATGTCATTGGCAGTGAAGGGGTTAACCTGCAGGGGGAGATCTAGGGGTTAACTGTGTTAGTTAACTAGTTAGTTCTAACTGAGGGGGCTGGGCTTCCATGGGCATAAGAGATCTAACTGATCCCAGTGACAGAATTAGTAGATCTTTTAAATACCCACTGACAGAGCGGGGAATCGCCGTGTTTACATCGGCGGTTCCCTGCTCTCTCTCTCTGCTAGGTCATTGCGGCTCGCCGGCAAGACGGTCGGGAACTGGATAATTAGAGCAATTGAGTTCTCCCAAGAGTTCACATAAGTCTTGCGTTACGAAAGGATTTTCAATATGTTTAAGGTTTCAAACCACTGGCAATTTTAATTATTCTTCAAAACTCCCAGGGCACACCTGCAAATCTCACAAGGCAAAGAGTTTGAGAATCACTGCCCTAAAGTCCCCTGAGATTTTTTTCTTTTTATTTATTTGCATTTTAAGGGAAAATAGAATAAAAATCTGAAAAAAATGTATTTTTTTAAATAATTTTATGCCACGGCTTGTTATATTTACTGCAATATTAAAATTACATTTTTGGTACAAAGCATGTTACATTTATTTACAAAGGAAAAAAACATTTTTTTTGCATACATTTCATTTTGCATCAGTAATTTAACCACTTCGCAAATTGAAGCACTACTCTCCTATATGTAAAAATCTTCATTTTTTTTTTTTTTTTCGAGAAAATTACTCAGAACCCCCAAACATTTATATATATATATATTTATCAGATGATATCCAATATATCTCTATATATGAAATGGCAGTCATTGCAACTTTTTATGTCACACAGTATTTATGCAGCAATTTTTCAAATGCGATTTTTTTTGAAAAAAAAAAAAAAATTAAAGCGTCCCAGTAAGCTCACGCACAGAGCGAATGCATACGCAAGTCACGTTTGCATATGTAAACAGAGTTCAAACCACACATGTGAGGTATCGCGGCGTGCGCTAGAGTGAGAGCAATAATTCTAGCCCAAGACCTCCTCCGTAACTCAAAACGCCTAACCTGTAAACATTTTTAAAGCATCGCCTATGGAGATTTTTAAGTACCAAATTTCGGCACCATTCCACAAGTTTGAGCAACTTTAAGATGTGACATGTTGGGCATCTATTTACTTGGCGTAACATCTTTCACATTATGATAAAAAAATTTGGCTAACATTACTGTTTTGTTTTTAATTCATGAAAGTTTTTTATTAAAAAAACGTGTTCGAAAAATCGCTGTGCAAATACCATGTGACATAAAAGGTTGCAACAACTGCCATTTTATTGCCTAGGATCTCTGCTAAAAAACCATATATAATGTTTGGGGGTTCTGAGTAATTTTCTAGCAAAAAAAAAAAGGGATTTTATTATAACTTACCGTAAAATCCTTTTCTCTGAGTTCACTGACAGACGCAGCTCTTCTTAAATGACACGTGGGGTTTTATGTCGTCCTATCAGGAGTGACTAGGCAAAACAGATGCAAAAGCATCAGGGATAGGCTGGCCCCTCCCATGGGGGCCGTCCTCACCTGAGCCTATAAAACCCCCTGCTGGCCAATGGCATACAGTTTGTCACAAGCAGTGCAACAAAAAAAATTAGAGGGGTGGGAGCTGCGTCTGTCAGTGAACTCAGAGAAAAGGATTTTACGGTAAGTTATAATAAAATCCCTTTTTCTCTTACGTTCACTGACAGACGCAGCTCTTCTTAATTGACATGTGGGGACGTCCCAAAGCAGTGCCAAAAACTAGAGGGGTGGGCAAACAACAACTGTACCCAACAGAACCCTCTTAGGGAGTGCTAGACGCACTCACACTGCTGCTTGCAAAACTTTGCGGCCAAAAGCAGCAACCGCAGATGCCAACACATCAATTTTGTAAAACTTAGTAAATGTGTGCACCGAGGCCCAAGTGGCCGCTTTGCACACCTGAGACACCGAAGCCTGGTGCCTGAACGCCCAGGAGGTACTGACCGACCTGGTGGAATGAGCCGTGACCGGAAAGGGGGGAACCTTGCCCTGCAGCTCATACGCATGGGTCACGGTCTGTCTAATGCAACGGGAAATAGTAGCCGACGAGGCTGCCGAACCCTTTTTGGAGCCCCTGGGTAACACAAACAATGAGTCAGACTTCCGAAAGGGAGCTGTAGCACTCAAATAAACCCGCAGGGCCCTCACCACATCCAAAGAGTGTAACTCAAATTCCTTAGGATGTTTTGGGTGAGGACATAATGAAGGAAGGACAATATCCTTATTCAAATGAAAAGAAGAGACCACCTTTGGAAGGAAAGAAAGTGGAAGTCGCAACACCGCCTTGTCATTATGAAGAGTCAAGTACGGGGACTTGCAAGACAAGGCAGCCAATTCCGACACCCGCCGCGCGGATGTGACAGCCACCAAGAAGGCAACCTTCTGCGACAAAAGGGACAAGGGAATGTCCCTAATCTTCTCATACGGTGGTTTCTGCAAGACAGAGAGCACCAGATTCAAATCCCACGGCGCCAGAGGCGGCCGAAAACTGGGGAGCCACATGACGTACCCCCTGTACGAACGTGCGGATCAGCGAATGGGAAGCCGAAGGTCTCTGAAAAAGGACCGCTAAGGTCGAAATCTGGCCCTTGAGCATACTCAATGTCAGGCTCTTGTCCAGTCCCTGTTGCAGAAAAGTCAGCACCCTGGACACCAAATAAGAGCGAGGGTTCCAACCCCCCGCTTCACACCATGCAATATAGGCTTTCCAGGTCCTGTGATAAATTTACGTGCCTTAAGCATAGTAGGGATTACAGAGTCAGCGACTCCCCGATCCCTCAATACCTGGGCCTCAATAGCCAAGCCGTCAAAGCCAGCGAGGGTAAGGCAGTGTGCAAGATGGGACCTTGGGAGAGCAGGTCTTCGCGAAGCGGAAGCCGCCAAGGGGCGTCCGCCACCATCCGAATCAGATTGGCGTACCAAGTGCGCCGAGGCCAATCGGGAGCGACCAGGATCGTCGGAATGCCTTCCGCAGCTATCCTGCGCAGAATCCGAGGCAACAGCTTCAGGGGAGGGAAGAGGTATAGTAACTGGTACCGACCCAAAGGAGCCACCAGTGCGTCTGTGGCGACCGCCAGTGGATCTCTTGTTCTGCACACGAAGGTCTCGACCTTGTGATCGAACCTGGACGCCATGAGGTCTACCTCTGGTGTGCCCCACTTGCAGCAAATCTGGCGAAACACCTCTGGATGCAGGGACCATTCCCCTTGGTCCAGTGTCTGACGACTGAGAAAGTCAGCCTGCCAGTTCTCCACTCCCTGAATGTAGATTGCGGAGAGCGCCGGAACGTGCTGTTCTGCCCGGCGGAGAATCAGAGCAGCTTCTGCAGCTGCCGCTGAACTCCTTGTCCCTCCCTGATTCACATATGCCACTGCTGTGGCGTTGTCCGATTGAACCCGGACAGGGAGGCCCTGCAGCCTTGTCGACCAACGGGACAAGCAAAGCTTGATCGCTCTCAGTTCCAACACAGTTATCGGAAGTCGAGCTTCCTGAGCTGACCAACGGCCCTGGGCAGACAACTGACCCAACACCCCTCCCCAGCCCTTCAGGCTGGCATCCGTCGTCACAATTGACCAGTTGAGGGGAAGAAAAAAGACTTTCCCAGAGTCAATGCTGGAGCCTGGTCTGGTGGTCCAAACGGATCAGTCTATCCAGAGAAAAAGGAGATCTGTCCCATTTTGACAGAATCGCCTTCAGCAAGAGCCGGGTGTGACTCTGGGCGTAAGGAATTGCCTCGAAGGATGAAAACCATGAGACCCAACACCCGCATGCAGAACCTTAGGGAGGACCTCCGGCGCGACAGCAGGGTCCTCACCGCCGCTTGCAGCCCCAATAGTTTGTTGGGAGGCAAGAACACCTTCGCCTGAGTCGTGTCTAGAATTAGACCGAGGTACTCCAGGCGACATGAGGGGGCAAGCGAGGACTTTTGCAGGTTGATGAGCCAACCGAAGTCTCTTAGTGTGGAGGCCGTGATTGACACGTCCTCCTTCAAGGACACTACCGACTCTGCCCTCAAGAGCAGGTCGTCGAGGTACGCTACCACTGCGATACCTCTCCGCCTTAGCAGTGCTAGGACAGGTGCCAACACCTTGGTGAAAACCCTGGGAGCCGAGGCCAGACCGAATGGTAGGGCCACAAACTGGTAGTGCAGGTCTCCCACTGCGAAACGCAGAAAAAGCTGGTGTTTTTGGCAGATGGGAACATGCAGATAGGCGACCCTGATGTCCAGGGATGCTAAGAATTCCCCTTGATGTAGGGCGGCAACGACCGAGCGAATGGACTCAATCTTGAACCTTTGTGCTTTGACAAAACAGTTCAGAGCTTTTAGATCCAGAATCGGCCTGACCCCGCCCTTTTTGGGCACCACAAAGAGGTTTGAGTAAAAGCCTGTCTGGGGGTAGAGTTTTGAACTCTATCCGGTAACCGGTGGACACCACATCCAGGACCCACCGATCGGAGATGTGAGCTGTCAAGCAGTCCGCAAACTCCAGTAACCGGCCCCCCACCCGACATATGGGCGGGGGCAACCCGTCACGCTGAGGAGGGCTTATCCTCCGCTTTTCTGGGCTCACGATGCCAGGTTCTCTTACCAGACCCAGCCGGGGCCTTACCGGACTTGGAACCCGCCCCGGCTGTACCTGAGGCACGAAAATACTTCTGCCCAGAAAAGGAGGGACCCTGACGTCTGCGAAAGTCCCGTCGTTTGGGTTCCGGAAGAAAGAGACTCTTTTCCCCCCGTGAAATCTTTAATGATTTCGTCCAGCTGAGGTCCAAACAAACGACCCCCCTGGAAGGGAAGGTCAGTGAGGCGTTTTTTTAGACGCCTGATCACCCGACCAAGACCTCAGCCACAACACCCGTCTGATAATAATAGCAAAGGCTGAAATTAGACAGCATGGTCATGATGTCCAGCAGGGAGTCGCACAGATAATGGAGGCCATCCATCACATGTTGCAAATTATGCAACTCATTCTTTGCACAACTGCAACTCAAATTTTTGCACACTGAGGAGAGGCACTCAGAAAGGGACTGCGCTGACATTGCTGAGGCCAAGGCTGGCCGCATATCAAAACCTGCCACCTGAAATATAGCCTTTGACACCATTTCCGTGCGGCGATCCGCTGCGTCCTTAAAAGAGGGTGAACCCTCCACAGGAAGGGTGGTAGCCTTATTCAGACGGGCCAACGGTGGGTCCACCGAGGGGGAAGCCCACCGTGTTAGGAAAGCATCCTCAAAGGGATAGCGCACTGCAAAACGCTTAGGCAAGGTGAAGGAATTTTTGGGGGAACCCCATTCTCCGGGGATCCCGAAAAGGGATACAAGTTAAAAAACTTGCCCGACAAAAATTCCTTACCCCAAGGGGGTTTTTAAGGAAGTGGAACGGATTCGCAAAACGTCACGCGATAGGGAAACTCCTACGAAAGGATTGTGCCACCCGAAGGGGGAGCCACCTGGGTGGCAACCGGGCAGACTTATTCCGATGGTGGGAAGGACACCTCCCAAGTGGGAGAAAATTCCTGCGTCGCCTAGCGGCGTGCCTTTACCACAGTTTCCGATATAAAGTCCACCGTCCAAAACTATACGCCGGTCGGAACCGGAGTCGTTACAGTCGCGTCAGGGAAAGACTCACGGAGAGGAGTCACACGTTTTTAAACTCAACGTCA
>BLSH010145479.1:374189-385127 GCA_018402905.1 Glandirana rugosa | reverse complement strand
GAGAGGCACTCAGAAAGGGACTGCGCTGACATTGCTGAGGCCAAGGCTGGCCGCATATCAAAACCTGCCACCTGAAATATAGCCTTTGACACCATTTCCGTGCGGCGATCCGCCGCGTCCTTAAAAGAGGGTGAACCCTCCACAGGAAGGGTGGTAGCCTTATTCAGATGGGCCACCGGTGGGTCCACCGAGGGGGAAGCCCACCGTGTTAGGAAAGCATCCTCAAAGGGATAGTGCACTGCAAAACGCTTAGGCAAGGTGAAGGAATTTTTGGGGGAACCCCATTCCTTAAAAACAGCCCGTTCAAAAAATTGAACATAGGGAAAAGCCCTAGGGGCCTTAGGAGACTTCATAGACCCACAGACATAAGTGGAAGTCTGCGCCTCCTCAGGCTGAGCAAGGCACATAGCCTGGCGAATGTTAGCAATAAGGGCCGCTACAATTGCCTTGTCACGCGCCACTGAGGCCCCCTGGTCCTCCTCAGCTTCAGAAAGGACCAATTCGCCGTCAGAGAGTTCCGCGGGGGTCCCCGTGGCAACCGAGGCGACCCCATAATCTGAATCTTCACCTGAGGAGACATGGGGGGCCAAGCGCTTAGCGGGGGGCTCAGGGGCCGTAGCAGTAAACTTAAAAATGAATTCCACAAAAAGAGCCCGCAGGAGGACCAAAGTGACCGCATGGGCTTGTGCGGAGCTTTGCTCAGCTGTCTCCATTACAGAGGGCGCTACAGGGTCCATAGCCACCGTGTCACTGTCCCCAGACATAGCCTGAATGGGACACCCTCCCCACGTATCACCACCAACACCTAAGACCACCCAGGGAACTTGGGGGGACAAGCCAACTAAAAACAACACCCCAAGGAGCCAGCCAAACCTGCTGCTTCTAGCCCTGTAGCCTGTCAGCGCTGTGAGGGAAAAAGGGCGCTTCTGAGGACTGTATCACACATGCAGCTGCGCTTCTCTGAGGAGAATTTACAGAGTGTAATACCAAAAACCACCACCGGGGAGAAAATGGCGCTCGTGCAGCATAAACCAGCCCCACAAAATGGCGGCGGTTAATTTTTTAAAAGTGTGCGAGCGAACGTTCCCCAGTGATGCAGTATAGGTCCCAGGGCCTTAAAAGACACAACGCGACGCCGCGCAAATGCGGCAGACCGGGGGGCGGAGGTGGGGGGAAGGAGGGGGGCACGCAATAAAAAAAGTGTCTCCCTGACAGGGAAAGAAGCTACCACCAATAAATAATTACTGCCCCGGATGTCGCCCCCCCCCCCACGTCCTAAGGGCGGGGGAGGGGTCCACTCACCAGTCCAACGGGCGTTGCGGGTAGCCACCCGAAGCAGACTTACTCCCCTTGTCCCGGGAAGGATTGCTGCTGGCCAAGGCCACTGGAAAGGCAAAAGCCAGACACTGGGCACAAGTGGCAACAGCCACAGGCCGCCCGCACGGAACGGGCCCTGAACGACGCAGCCCTTTCATTTAAGGGTAGGTCGTCAGGAGGTGGTCGTCAAGGCAAAGCTTTGGATTCGTGATATCCTCTCTATGCCAAGACCGGCTGCTTGATAGAAGTCTTCATCATTTTCAGAAAAAGAAAAAAAAATGACATGCAGAAAAAAAACGCAGGTCCCATAAGGGAACCCAGTCAACTCCTTTGCACTAGGCAAACAAAACTGTATGCCATTGGCCAGCAGGGGGTTTTATAGGCTCAGGTGAGGACAGCCCCCATGGGAGGGGCCAGCCTATCCCTGATGCTTTTGCATCTGTTTTGCCTAGTCACTCCTGATAGGACGACATAAAACCCCACGTGTCAATTAAGAAGAGCTGCGTCTCTCAGTGAACGTAAGAGAAATTATGCTTTTTTTCCAGGTAGGCTTGTTGCGTGCCAGAAACAGAGGTAGAATCGAATGCAGAGATTGGTGTTAAAACCGGATCCTGCTCCAGTGCAAGGAACGCGTCATCACTCTGAGTCTGAGTGCTGTGTGGGCCTTCGGTACAGTGAATGCTTACCTGCTGTTCAGAATTGGTTCCCTTTCGCCTGGTCTCTGCTACAACTACAAGTGAGGATATTCCCCTGAGGGAGTAGACGTAGTAAAGTGGGAGATGAGAGTAAATTTGTCTGGAAGGAATACTCTGTAACCCAGGTGTAGACTGCCCTGACATGTAGGCTTCATGCACATAGGACAAAAACAGCCAAAAAACGTCAGTAGCTTATCAAGGATGTTTTCAGCTTTTACCAGTGTTATGTTACTGCCGTTTTTTCCCGTTTTTAAAGGGCCAGCTTTTTTTTGTTTTTCAATTGGTCTAAAACGTTGGGGATTGACGTGTTTGAACGTTTTTACAGCTGAAAACAGTCCAAAAAACCTTTCAGCTCTTGGGTTTTTTTTACAGCTCAAAAACGTCACTGCTAAAAACAGTTGCTAACAGCCTATGTGTGCATGAACACATAGGATAGCATGATGGGGGGGGGGGGTTTATTGGCTGTAGAAAAAAAAACATCTGCAGCTGAAAACAGCTGCTGAAAATTAGTCAAAAAAGTCCAGTGTGCATGAGGCCGAATTCTCGTGGCGAAAGAGCAGGAGGAAGCACCTGATTACCTTATATGGGCTCTAAACATTAGCTGCAATAAAGCATGTGACCCGTGGTGTCATGTAACACCTGGACATCCACCTGAGACTGAGCACTGAGCCTGAATTTTAGTGCCAAGTTTTGAAACACTGTGAAATTAAAAATTCCAAACATCACATTTTACACTGTAATGGACAAACATAGGGTGACCCAAACATATCTGTCCACATCGCTGGACTATATATAAAGTGCAGGCTTAACACATCTTGATGGCCGTACCTCCAAAGGGGTCTTCAGGGACATTACAGGCCGTTCCCAAAGTGTGGGTTCTGGGCACAGATCCAAGGTTTCCATCACCTTCAAACACTAGCAGAAAAAACTGATGATTCACAGAGTCAGGGTGGATAATAGGGGAGTGGGGAAGTGTCCTCAAAATCTTGCCAGTGTCCATATCACCTAATGGTACGGGGCCTGCACTATGCAATTAAGATATACAATGCTCATGGCAGAAACTGCACATTTTCACTTCTGGAAGTACACCCAAAAACCTGAAGTGGTTAATTAACATTCTCGCAGCACTGGCATTATACATTTGCATAAAGTTGTATTGTGGTCACAAAACCAAAATAGGTTAAACAGATTTTCCCTGCTCACTAGTAGCCAGCACGAGAGCCAGCAAAGTCTCACTCTTATAAGCCATTATAAGAAGGAAATTACCATAAAACTGGTTTGTCTATGTGTTCTATCCAGTCCATTTTCTACTGGCTGCCATGTATTATACAGCAAGAGTAAAATCAGTTGCAAAATCAGTAAAATTCCAGGAAACCATGCTTTAATGAAATTACCAATCAGCCACTGTTATACCTGTTGTACATCAGAGAACCATGTGCCGATAACGCCAAGAGAACTATTTGTGTCATTCCTCAACGTGTTAAAGGTCATCAGTCTTGCTTGCTTCCATTCATAAAATTCTTGAAACACAGAATCTGAATCCTCACAATCAACAAAGGTTCCATATATAGTTTTGAGCGAATGATTTAGCATCTTAGTTAAAGGAAAAAAGAAAAAAAAAACATGATTACAAATTAAATTAAAGACATGTTCCTCTCTTCAAATTCTAACCATCATGCAGTATGTAAAATCTTTTGATTTAGTGTATTGACATAAAACTGATCAGGATTTATTTTTTACTCTATGGGTTTTATAAAAAGGAAATAAAACCCAGTTAGATTTGCTGGCAATGGTATTTCAAAGATGCTTAAAAGACAGCTGCCTTCAACAGGAAACATCTGAACAGAGGTTAAAAGTCCCTCTCTCAGCCTCAGTTTCATAAAATAAAGAATTGCCCCCTTTGTGCACAAGGGGAAATCGGTTATAATTTAAAGTGGCTGTAAACCTCAAACATGAAATATGAAAAAAAGTACATTCTTCTATAGTGTACAAATTTGGCAAATACCCTGTATGCGTTTTTTACTTTGTTCAAAGTAGTGGTGATGTCAAATGGGAAGGGATGATGAGAAAGTTAACAAATTTAAGATGTGGTTAAGTGTTGGTCAGTAGTAACCCAGGTTTAGTAGATCCCCAGCTCAGCGTTTTTCTGACTCAGTAGTACATTCCCCAAACCGGCCTCAACCCCAAACCCCCCTTCACTCAGTAATATCCCCTATATCGTGCCAACCCCCAGCCTCTCCACTCTTTTGCACATTCTGACCCCCCCACACCCCTTTGGTCCTTGCTCAACTTCCTGATGTACACCATGAGTGATATCTGCTGATCCCCTGCTCATATTCCTGCTGCTTCACACTAAACACTACAGCCTGCATGTGAACCCAAAGCACAGCTTACGTTGAATAAGTGCCTGTCAACAGCTGCAGTTTGGGAGCGTGATCATGGGCCTTATTTACACTTGTGAATGAGGGGAAGTAAAAACCCCACAGTTCAGCCACATTTTTACAGTTCCTCAATGGCTCCCACTGTTGCTGCAGAGGTAGCAACCGGGGGTGTACACTTGCTGTGGCCTTAATGCTTTGCGCCGCAGCTGTGGCAGAAATTGCACTGCAGTTGTGCACAGTTGCATCAAGGTTGTCCAGTAATTAGGGGATTAAAACAGGTGGTGATATAATGCCTCCTCACTGCATGTCTATTGCTGTCAAAAAAACGATCTGAAAGCGCACAACACTTGAGACAGCAAACCAAGTCTAAACTAGGTCAACAATATGTACACGATTATGAGCTAACCATTTTATTTAGTGAGAGATGCTTTGATTGGTATTCAGAGTGCTTTAAAAAGTGTGCGAAATGGCACATTTTGAAGCAAGTGTAAACGAAGCCTAGAGGTGGTTTTCCCTAATCGTCTTCCAGGACAGGTAACCGAAGATGAATAAGAAAATTATATCTTAGGGAGGGGCTTCACTAAAATGGCATTCGTGAATAATGCCAGAGTTTTGGAGTTTTCTTACCAAGAATTTCCTGCACCTATGGCCTATGAAGTTGTTGAAGATCCTGTGGAATGTGCATTTATCTTAGCTGGAGTCTGATGTACTATGCTAATATATCAGGAAAGGATTGCTTCCCTAATCCATTTGGCTTTGAAACTATGGAGGCTTTGAGCCCCTTATCCGAGCCACCAACTAGAATTAGAAGATGATAAAACATTCTTAACTTCTTACTGAGTTTGAGATCTCTCGAGAAACCCTCCTCAAAAAAACCTAAACTGCTCTACCTTCCAATTAATCTGGTTACTGCAGAAATTTGCGAGAGCCACTTCTTATAATCTATGTAAAGAAAAAGATACCATGAGGAGATAACCTGGGACGGGCTTAAAGCATATTTCCACTTTTGCAGACACATTTGAGAAAACCTCACTATATGTTTGTTCAGTGTTCCCATTCACACATCATACCTAAAGCAATATTTTTTCAAATGTTATGGCGGAATGTAAGGTTTTTTGAACAAGGGTGGAGTGAGCTTGTCCCAAGTCTGTTCTTATAAGCATACAATGCAAGAAGCCCAGCTTCTATACCTTCTACAAACCTCTGTTAGGTCAGACAGTGTTCAAAATCCAGTTACAAGTGATAATGAAGAGCTGCCTGCACTGTACTGAGAGGGATAATAATGGCAAACATAGCTGCCCAGGCATCTCACAAAGAAAAATACCTCAGGATTTCTCCTTGTTGAAGGGTTCAGAACAGACCATGTTACAATGGCTCCCACTGCTGTCTCAGCCAATGAGGGGGGAGAGTTCCCATAAAACCAAGGCTCTCATGCACATCGCTGAATCATGATGGGGCCCAATTAAGTATTGGGGGAGCTGCTGGACAGGGTTGTTTTTTTACTTTCATGCATAGAACGCATGAAGGTAAAAAAAAGACCTTGAGCCTTTAGAACCACTTTAAGGATTTCCCCTTTTGTAGGACAATTAAGTATGGGTCCTTATATGGCAGGGTTTGCAAGTCTCTTACCCCCCTAATGCATGTAATGGCTAAAAAGATAATCTTGTGATAATGTTGATAATGTTGAGAATTCAAGAGGACACTTCCATATGGGCTCAAAAAGGATCTTTCCTTTTCAGGACACGAAAAAATCCCAGGGAGTGGTAGTCTTAATTTGTTGTGTGCAATGCAACCTAGATTAAAAGGGAATCTCTTGAAAAAGGTAATTCTATGCCAACCTAACAAAACGTAAAAAGCTACTGTATCTGTACCTTAGGGGTATTAGGTGACAAAACTTCACCTACTCCAGCCTGAAGGAAAGTATGGGATCGCAGGTATTGAACAATAAACCCTGTTTAGTGTTTTGCACCTGCCAAGTAAAAATTAATTCCACACTTTATCTATAATTACTACTGCAAAAAAGGGCATCATTTATTTTCTCAGAATGTTCTTTGTTTCAGGGAATTATCTCCAGACTGACAGATGAACTAGTTTAAGGGCTCGGGTGTACCACCGTACTAGGGCCAAAACAACTAATCGATTATGAAAATAGTGGTCAACTCATTCATTCATAATCGATTAGTTGGCCTGTATACAGAATGCATTATTTATGTATCAGGAAATACAGTGCAGTATACTGTTCAAACATGTCAGAAGACAGTGCAGCACACACACAGCTCAGTACACTATCCATACATGTCAGTAAGTGCCTGAGAACTTGTGAATGTGTGAGGAGCAATGACTCATGGGACATTAATCCTGGGCAGGAAGTGAGTTGTTCTAAAGGCAGAAGTTTTTTTTTTTTACCTTGCTATAGGGGCCCTCTACACTATACTTTGCAGCTTTCTATTGGAGTACTCTGAAGGTAGGAGCCAGAAGCGTCGGTGGGGGACCCCAGAAGAGGAGGATCTGGGCTGCTCTGTGCAAAACCATTAAACAGAGCAGGTAAAAATAACAGGTTTATTGTTTAAAAAAATTACTTTAAAGACTGTGTGTAGGGAAGATCAGCATCTGAACCCAGAGAAGGTGGAGGTAATAGAAGGCATTACAATTACATTTAGAGTAAACTTTTACCAGTATTGTCCATTATATTTAGAATGATCATATCATATCTAAAAGTCTCAGCTTTTAGTATTACTTTAACATAAAAGATTTACCCACCCTTCATATAACTTCACATCTAACTCCTAGTTAAAATGCCCATATATCCAACTTCTGGGTTTATGAAATATATGAATGATATAAGTAATATATATTACTTTCATAGTATAAATTAACCCCTTATAGTAGAGATTATCTGCTCTTTTTTACTATAATATATAATATAATAATAATATATTACTATATTTAACCCAACTATGACAGATACAAAAAAAAAAAAAAAAAAAAAAAAAAAAAAAAATGCCTGCTGCTGCTACTAAATGTCTTAGTCCTGGTCAAAACCTATGCATTTTTGGTGCTTTTTGCAGATGCACACTACAGTTCATTTAACTTAGGTTTCCTATGGGACACGCTCACATCTATCACATCTATGCTTTTTTCAGCGGCTGCATATTTGGAAAGGGTCAGGGACTTTATTCAACACAAAACTGTGCTTTTTTTGGTTCAATAGACTTCAATTGAGAAGCTGCAGAAAAAAGGGATTTTTTGTATAACTTACCGTAAAATCCTTTTCTCTGAGTTCACTGACAGACACAGCCTTCTTATGACACATGGGGGTTATGCTCATCCTACTAGGAGTAGACTAGGCAAAATCAAACAAAAGCGTAGGTTGGCCCCTCCCAGGGGGCCATCCTCACCTCAGCATATAATCCCCCTGCTCTGCATAGCACATCAGTTCGTAACAAGCTGTACAAAACCAACGCAGAGGGGTGGGTGCTGTGTCTGTCAGTGAACTCAGAGAAAAGGATTTTACTGTAAGTTATACAAAAAATCCCTTTTTCTCTTCCATTCACTGACAGACACAGCCTTCTTATGACACATGGGGATGTCCCAAAGCTGTGCCAATCAAGAGGGGTGGGCAAACCATAACAAAAGTACCCAACAGAAAGACGCCCTCTCAGGCGGCGCTAACCACGCCTAAACTGCTGCTTGTAATACCTTGCGGCCAAAAGCAGCATCCGAGGATGCTACAACATCAACCTTGTAAAACGTAGTAAACGTGTGCACTGAGGCCCAAGTAGCAGCCTTGCACACCTGGGACACCGAAGCCTGGTGTCTAAACGCCCAGGACGTACTAACTGCCCTGGTGGAATGAGCCGTGACTGGAAACGGGGGAACCTTACCCCGAATCTCATATGCATGAGTCACGGTCCCCCGTATCCAACATGATACGGTAGCTGACGAAGCCGCAAAGCCTTTGCGCGACCCTTCTGTCAGCAAAAATAAGGAATCAGACTTCCTAAAAGAAGCTGTAGAACTTAAATATACCCGCAAAGCCCTCACCACATCCAAAGAATGCAGCTCGACCTCTTTTGGATGTGACGGGTGCGGACACAATGAAGGAAGAACAATATCCTCATTTAAATGAAAAGAAGAAACCACCTTCGGAAGAAATGAAGGTGAAGGCCGCAGAACTGCCTTGTCCTTATGGAGGATCAAGTAGGGTGACCTGCAGGACAAAGCTGCCAGCTCTGACACCCGCCTGGCGGATGTGATAGCCACCAGAAAAGCCACCTTCTGCGTCAATAAGCGTAAGGGAATATCCCTAATCTTTTCATATGGCGGTTTCTGTAACACAGACAGCACCAAATTCAAATCCCACGGTGCCAAGGGCGACCGTATCCGAGGGGCAACATGACGTACTCCCTGTACAAATGTACGGATCAATGAGTGAGACACCAATGGTCGTTGAAAAAGAACCGCCAGGGCCGAAATCTGCCCTTTAAGCGTACTTAACGCCAGGTTCTTGTCCAGTCCTTGCTGCAACAAAGACAGCACTCTGGATACTCTATAAGAGCGGGGAGGAAGAAAAAAGTGCGGTGGCACTTCATATAAAGAGCACCTCATCCCAGATCATGTAGAAGTATGTTGAATGGGAAGGGGAGGAAAGGGATAAAGGGAGGGGGGAGGGGAGGGGGGAGGGGAGGGAGAAGGGAAGGGAAAGGAAAGAGAAGGGAGAGGTGGAAAGCCTCAGGGAAAGGGGATAGACTCTGTTTGTGGGGGGACTATAACGGTGCAAGGCTTAAGCTAGTATCCAGTCCAATTCGACAATAGAAATATATATAAAAATTAAATTGTTTATTGGTTTGTTATTAAAAATAGCACAAAATTGTGCTAGTGCATTATTAGCATAAAAACAACATAGAATGAAAAAAACAGACAGACTTTACAGTAGGTACATGGAATGTTGCATGAATTTTTTTACAGATCTGTGTCGATGTCCAACATGTTTCGCCTGAAAAGGCTTCCTCAGGGACTATAGACGACACATTCTTTGTACCATTCTAATATATAGAAACAAAAATAAGTAAATGTTGGACAAAATTGACCAAAATACATATAATACATACAATAACTGAATAAATTCATCTTAACATTATCAAAAAGACCAAATGACATCCAAAATAGACTGAACATGCATCACCTCCTTTTGCCTGGAAAAATGCCTGCAAGCCAAATCTCCCCCGTTCATCCAGTGACTGCGTCACACCGAAGGCGACGGTGCTGTGCATCCGCCAGCCAACTACAAATAAAACCGACAAAATGGAGTGAATAATAGAGAAAGGGGGTGTGTAAGGTATAACAGCAGGAATGTTAATACCTTATCTCTAGAAGAATTCTCTTAGCACAATCAGCATATTGGAAAACAAACTGAAGTCCAAGCCCCGTTTATAGGGGGGTTGTGCAATGCTGAATTCCCTAAAATAGTAAAAAGATATTTTAATTCAAGTGATTATCTAGGAAATGCATCCACTTAGATGTGTATGCGACTCCAGGAATCCAATGCCGCGAGGTGCTCTTGGCTGTGAAACCATGCATGTGCCCGCACAGGTCCAGAAAGCGCATCAGCGCCGTCAAGACAAAGTCGAGGCAGCAATGCATCGCATCCCGCCCAGAAACACCAGTCGCAGACAGAGAACACCCAGGTCGCACACACAAGCTGCAAACACAAACTAGAGAAATATAGTGAAATATATGTGTCCAGGTGCGGTCACAATTCTGATATATTATAAAACAGACGTCAAAGAATGCCTAGCCACAAATATATGCATGGCTGACGCTGATGTATACCGATAGCTAACGCAGCTCAATCTGTCCAATGAGAGTACAAAGAAGCCTTACTTGGGGTTACTTGTGCCTTAGGGCGCAATGCATAGGGCCAAGAAAAAGAGGAGTTATACAATATGATTGGTCTAGTAGCAAGCAAAAGATTAAAGCGACACTTACCTAAAGACAACTGTGATCTGGTGTGCACGGTCCGAAGGCTAGGATCGTATGTACCCCGAAGCGGTTCACTTATAGTGGCCTGCGTGCACGACGTGTGACGTTATACGCGCACGCTCGGCTAGCAGCGACGACAATCGACGCCCCGTCCCTGCCGAGGGCGGAACTACAAACCCCATGGTGCACAGCGGTGTAAAGAACGCCCTGTGCATCTGGGGAGGCAGCGATCAGCCCACAGGCCAGGAGAGGGCGGCGACAGGAGACGCCGATGACGCTGCTATGGGTATTGCAGCATCAAACCGAGCGGATGCACACAGCACCCTATCGCATCTGAACATCAGGCAAAGGAAGAAGGGAAGGAAGCAAGGTCGAATGTCGACCTAATAAGGCTTAGCAGGCTAATAGTTCAAGGGCGGAGAGATGCATGAAAGGATGGTTACTGTCATTTAATAGCGATAAATATGAAATCGGAGGGGTCTACGTGTCCCGCAAGAAATGTGGCGACACGTGGTACCCCAAACATCAAGGCGGGAGCCGTCCCTGCCCCGCAGCTAACAGCA
>BLSH010145479.1:294584-306916 GCA_018402905.1 Glandirana rugosa | reverse complement strand
TATATATATATATTCTTTTCTTTGGTTGTTTTTTTTTTTTTTTTTAACCACACTGTGACCACAGCAATATGTTACCACACTAGCATTGTATTACTCTGGGGATATGATGAGGATTTTTTTTTTTTACACATTATGATTGCTTTTAGCAATGAACTACATTGCTATAACCACTTCCTGACCGCCTGCCGTGTTTTCACAGCGGCAGTGTGGTTGCTGTGCGCGAATCGCCGTAAAAAGACGGCGATCTGCGAATGGCCGCTAGGGGGCACGCGCGCCCGCCGCACTCCTGAGGAGTGTGCCTGCGGCTCGGGCGGACCCGATGTCCGCCGGCTAGCGGCCACAGGCAAAGAACGGGGAACCGCCGATGTAAACACGGTGGTTCCCCATTCTGGCAGTGCAGGCATGGGTGATCTACTGATCCCTGTCACTGGGATCAATGACATTTATACAGTAATCAGTGGACATTTAAATTTCTGATCGCTGAATAAAGGTCATTGGTCCCAAAAAAGTGTGAAAAATATCCGACATGTCCGCTGCAATATCGCAGTACCGCTAAATATCGCAGATCGCCGGCATTTCTAGTAAAAAAATTAAAAAAAATAAAAACCCCAGAAATGAATTATCATCCGTAAACGCGGCCACTTTTGCGCAAACCAATCAATAAACGGCAATTGTGATTTTTTTTTTTATCACAAATATGAGGAAGAATATAAATCGGCCAAAACCGGTGAAAAAAAAATGTTTTATATTTTTTTTTGGATTTGAATTTTACCAAAAATAAGAAATTTGTTTTTTTTTTTTGCAAAATGGTCGCTCTTCTTTTGTTTATAGCGGCGATCAGAAATGACGCAGAGGCGATCAAATACCACCAAAAGAAAGCTCTATTTGTGGGAAAAAAGGACGCAAATTTTGTTTGGGTGCAACCTCGCACGATTGTCAGTTAAAGAGGCGCAGTGCCAAATCGCAAAAAGTGCTCTGGTCCTAAAGATGGAAAACCTTCTGGTTGGTAAGTGCTTGGTAAGTGCGTAATCAAGCATTTTATTGGAAGAAACTAAATAATTCAGTTTGTTTTGTTGTGATTAGCTGTGATTGGTCAAAGTCAATCACATGGTACAGATGGGTTGTGATTGGACCGGTCTGTACCATGTGATCACATTGACCAATCACAGCCCATTGTGTACAACTCATGTGACCTGCTGTGATTGGTCACAGCGGTCACATGGTACTGGTAGCAAAGCGGGGACACTGATCAGTCATACGACGTCCACTAAGAACTGTAAAGCCAACACGCGGCCCTCATTCTGCTATAGGCCGGGCAGAAAGGTGTTAAAGTAGAACTATAGGCAAAGCATTTTTTTTTCTATTTTGGATAGAGGAAGGGAGGGTTATAACCTGTCAGATTTTTTTTTTTTTTCCAACATCTCTGTCCCATTGTGGAGTTTTCCCTTCACTTCCCGTCCCATAGCCAAACAGGAAGTGAGAGTAAATCACTGAAAATTAAGGGCATTCCTTGGGGACCCTAAGGTCACCAGAACTATTGTCGCCATTGGAAGATTTTTCCTCTATTACTTTTCTGGAGACAACCCAAAATTTAGGATTTTCCTTTACTTTCACTTCCAATAATGGTAAACAGGACAAATAGAGAGGGTAAATCTCCTTAAAGGGACACAGACATCAATGATAAATTGACAGGTGTTCTATTCCCTCTGCACTCCAAAAAAAAAAAAAATACTTTAAGGCTCTTGGAGGACCTGGGGGTTGGAGTGGGCAACCTACAATTCCAAATAATACTCCCTCTTATGATCCAACACATGAAAGGGTGGTTTGAAATTCCCTCTTATTTCATCTCTTAAAAAAAAGAAGTTTCCTCTTACCTCTGGCATCACTTGCTCTCTTTTGAAGGTTCACTCAGAAGTGAAAATTTTATCTTGGTCTAATAACCATTTCTTTTCCATGTTCTGGTTTTGCAGAGACTTGTTTTGCTGGCCAGAAAAGATTTTGAAAAAAATGTAATACTTATTCACCTCCAAGAATGTGTCAAAACAGTCCCTTAACCAGGACCACCTTGAATGGTGTTCCACAGAGTCTCGTCTAGGAGGTCAGATAACCTTCATAGGCTTTGGGCCATTGGTTTTAGCACAAATGACCAGGACTGTTGCACTGCTAAGGCTTGAACTGATTTGACTGCGACAACTAGAAAAACTACCGATTTAAGCAAGATAATCTGATTGGTACAATATCAAGGGGATTATTATTAAGTCCCATACATCCAGGGTTCTTGCCACACAGGTTGAAAAGTAGAAGTAGGGCCTAGAGGAAAAAAAAAAAACAGAAGCATTCCATGTTCTTAAATGCAAAGATTCAAATTTTGTGTACAACGGTTTCCAGAATCCTCAAAATTACAGATCTGTATCTTTTGAACTTGGGAGCATGCAGCATCCCTAATAAAATAAAAACTTGATTTATATGATCTGGCCATAGACTGCTTCCCTTATGACTTCTTACACTCTTTAAAATAATATCTTTAAGAGGAGATTGAAGGTCAGGAAAGTCTACCTTTTTACTCCCCTAAACCTACATATTATATCTTGTGCAGGCCAAATACCTTCAGTTTGTTTGGATGTGTACATGCCCCTCTGATGGAGGCAACAAATCTTTTCCTTCCTCAGTGTCTTCCTAGCTGAGGAAGGTTTTACTATATAGAGGGCCCTTGGTCTGAGATAACTGATCTGAATGGGCAAAAGCCTGAACCAGGGAAGATAGACATTCTTAAAGCGGCTGTCTCCCCTTCCATACTAGCTCATTAGCACTAGCAAATACTTACCTCAGAATGAAGCTCCCTCAGGTCCGCCCGCTCCCTGAGGAGGGAGCTGCCATCTTTCCTCCGTGGATCCTTTCGGGTGTGCGGGAGCCCGTCTTTACGGCGGACTTTTCGGCAAAGTCCGGTGCACAGCGCCGGGCCTTCGCAGAGACATCACTGTGCATGCGCCTGCTGACGTCAGCTGCGCTTGCAGTGAGAATATCTCCTAAACCATACAGGTTTAGGAGATATTCTTTCTTTTTACCTACAGGTAAGCCTTATTATAGGCTTACCTGTAGGTAAAAATGTCATTTATGGGGATACAAGCGTAACTTTTGTTGAGGGAGAAAAAAAAAAAAAATTCCCCTCTGGGTGATCAATGTACATTACAAGGATTTTAACAAACTTTGTTGCAGATTCCTACCCTTTGATATTCTGAAGAAATCCCTGTGTATTTGTGCCCATGTGGAAAAGGGAGTCTAAAGGAAGTGTTTTTTATAATTATCAATCAGCTGTGCACCTGCAGGGCTCTAATGAAGAAAGTTGCTGAGCCTGCATCCCTTTAGCTGTGATTTCCTATTGGAGGCATCTCACCAAAAAATGACATTTTTGTTGCAGGGGATGCCTGAAATCCGACTTGTATCTTAGGACAGGCTAATGGAAAAATTGGAGAGCAAATCACACAAACAGGAAATTATGTTTCTGGGGGGTGTTCTGTACACCATCTGTGTACAGAACACCTCCAGGTAGCCACATTGCATTATCAGAAAATTACAGAGCTGCAGATAAAAATGTAAAGGTAATTCTTAATAGCATTCAATCACAATATGACTTGTGTCGCAATTCTATACACTATATTATTTTTTCTTTATTTGCCATTTTTTCCCCAACGAAAGCTGAGTTACTCTTTAAACCAAGCACAGGCCAAAACTGTCCACAGACGAACCCAAAATACACCCAAAAAGCCTAGGGCTTACCTCAGCTAGCATAGCTCTAGCAGCTGTGGAAGAACCAGATTTTGTTTGTAGAACAGTCACCTTAGTTTCTGCATTCTCCCCTTCTTCACTCATGTTTGGAGTGCAGGGAGACCAGTGCTGCAGTACAGCATGGGCAAGAGCACAAGGCAGACAGATAGCTCAAGGGAAGATGCAAAAGCTATCCCCAACTCCTCCTTCCAGAGAGTTATTCTGTAGACTGACCAGAAAGAGAAGGGCCGTCTCTCTACTTCAGGCCATTATCTTACACTGATGGAAGTAACTGTGGATGATATCTTGGCTCACCCCAGTCTGTAACCTATTCCCAACTTACTAAACCACCGACCAGCAGCACCAAACCATCCCAAGAGTGGGCAAGACGTACTACCTTGTTCCCCTGGCCACAGCATCATATGCTAGAGGAACTATGCAGGGCACAGCCGCCAAAGCCACTGGAGTTGACCCAAACACTTCTCAAGGGGACACATTTTAGCTTAGTAGATCTCATCTCTCAGGTTGCTATAAATTATGGAAAGCCAAGTTTTAAAAATGGTTTCAATGGATAAAGTCACCTTTAGTAACATGCTACACCTATATTTAGGGTGTAACATGGAACATGCTTCTAAGCAGCACCCCTATTCACCCCCGTAAAAGCGGGCTCTTCTCCGCACACCCGCTATTGAATTTTAAAAACTGCACAGCTGTGCAGAGTACTGTCTGCCACTGCGGCAGATGGTTTGTAGTCCATCTTACATCAGCGCCATCGTGGTTCACTGACACTTGCTTCTTTGGTGTAACTATAAGTAATACGAAGGTATAGACAGAGAGCTGTTAAAAGTGTCTGCAGGAGCCTGACATTGCACTAGGGCTGCAACTAACGATTATTTTCTTAATCGATTAGTTGGCCATTTATGGTTTTGATAAATCCGATAAGAACCTTTAAAAAAGTGAGGTGTATAATTTAGTTAATACGTAAAGTTTATTATTTTTTTTTAAAAAGACAATTTATTCTTAAATATCTCTATGCAGTGGTGTTAGTGGGGTCAAATTGACATTAGTTTTCGACCACAGTGACAAGAAAATTTGAAGGAGTAGAGTACAAAACTTCTTGGTCAAAGGAATTTTCAGATAGTGTATGTGGCTTTTGTTCAGAAATTACATTTGTTTTAAAACTGAATGTTAAAAGAAAGAGAAATTTTCAAACAACATTCTTTCATTCAGCGAATGTACAATAATTTTTCGTAAGAATATTCTCGTTCGAAAATCGATACGTGTATGGCCAGCATAAGGCTTGGTTCACACATATGCAGTTTGCTTTTGATCCATTTCTGCAGTGCTTTTTGCTGTGTGTTTTGCATTTTTGTACACGTGATTTTGCTGCGATTTGCATTTTATATGCTTTTTTTGGCCAATTTGTTGTTGGGCAGATTAAAAAACGCAAATTGCTGCAAAAACGCACTACATGCTTTTCTGCAGCTGCTCCACAGAAGTCTATTGAACTAAAAAAAGCACCGTTTTGCATTGAAAAAAGTCCTTGACTCTTTCCAAATACGCAGTGGCGGAAAAAAGCATGGATGTGAACTGAACATGTCCCATAGGAAACCATGTTAAATTAATTGTAGTGTGTTTCTGAAAAAAGCACCAAAAAACGCACAGGTGTGAACCAGGCCTAAGACGTTTAGAGCATGCTTTTTTTGTATCACCTGTCATAATGGGGTTAATAAAACTAAAATTAGCCTGTTCTAGAACAAAAAGAGCAGATAATCGCTTCTATAAGGGGTTCATTTATACTGTGAAACAGTGAAAATAATACTACCGTATATACTCGAGTATAAGCCGAGGCACCTAATTTTACCACAAAAAACTGGGTAAAGTTATTGACCCGAGTATAAGCCTAGGGTGACAAATGCAGCAACCAGAACACAGGAATTGTAGCCAGAACAGAGACAGGGAGCCAAAACACAGGAATTGTAGCCAGAACTCAGAGATTGTAGCCAGGACACAGAGACTGTAGCCAGGACACAGGGATTTTATACAGGACACAGACTGTAGCCAGAACACAGGTATTTTATACAGGACACACAGACTGTAGCCAGAACACAGGTATTGTAGCCAGGACACAGGGATTTTATACAGGACACAGACTGTAGCCAGAACACAGGTATTGTAGCCAGGACACAGACTGTAGCCAGAACACAGGTATTGTAGCCAGGACACAGGGATTTTATCCAGGACACAGACTGTAGCCAGAGCACATAAGGGATGAGTAAGGTAGATTCACATTAAACAGAGCTGTGCTGCTTCTAAGAGCCGTTCTGTGCTATGTAAGTGTGATTAAACACATTGGAATGCAAAGAATGCAGAGAGAGAGCTGCAGCTCTTCACAAGCTTGTCCCGCCCACCTCCCCCACCTCAAGCTGAGAATCTGACACCTCTCTCAGCATTCATTGCATTCCAATGTGTTTAATCACAGTTACACAGCACAGAATGGCTCTTAGAAGCAGCACGGCTCTGTTTAATGTGAATCTACTGATCACCCACAGACACTGACTCGAGTATAAGCCGAGTGGGGTCTTTTTCAGCACAAAAAATGTGCTGAAAAACGCGGCTTATACTCGAGTATATACGGTATATATTACTTATATCATATATATATACACACACACATATACACACACACATACACACACACACACACACACACACCCAGAAGTAGGATATATGGGCATTTTAACTAGGAGTCAGACATGAAGCCATATGAAGGGTGGAAAGGAGATAGAAATCGGTTATAATAAAATAGTACTAAAAGCTGAGACTTTTAATTTTCATGGATGTGATCATTTTAAATATAATGCACAATACTGGTAAAAGTTTACCTTAAATGTAACTGTAATGCCTTCTATTACCTCCAGTCTATCGGCCTTCACCTTCTCTGGGTTCAGATGCTGATCTTCCCTGCAGAGTCTTTAGAGTCTTTTTTTTTTAAACAACAAACATGTTATACTTACCTGCTCTGTGCAATGGTTTTGCACAGAGCAGTCTGGATCCTCCTCTTTTGGCCTGCCTTCAGAGTGCTCCAATAGTAAGCTGCAAAGAATAGTATATAGAGCATATAGCAAGGTAAAAAGTCACTCACTTCTTGCCCAGGATTACATGTCCCATGAGGCATAGCTCCTCACAAATTCACAAGCACTTACTGACATGTATGGACCATGTACTGAGCTGTATGTGTGCTACACTGTATTTCCTGATATGTAAACAAACAATGCATTCTGTATGCAGGCCTACAAATCGGCTGGCCGATCAATCAATTTTGAAAATAGTTGACAACTATTTTCTTAATCAATTAGTTGTCGATTAATCGATTAGTTGTCCATTAATCGATTTGTTGTTTCGGCCTTACATTGCACCCACGATCCACTGATCTTGGGTACAATGCTTTGCAGGATTAAAAGGTAAAAAGATAAAAACGGTGCATTACCTGCAAAAATCATGATTAATATTTTTTTTTACTAAAGGTGAACTACCTCCTTAAAGCCCCATATACACGGACGTTTTTTCCCGCTGCATTTTTTGCAGCTCTCCATGTTATTCAATCGCCCCATAAACGCTGACGTGTTTGAGCTGTAGATAGCATCGGCGTTTGTGAGCTGAACGCAGAACCCACGGATAGCGCGTTCTGAAGCTGCAGCGTTAGAGTGTTTTTGACACTGAGGCGGCAAAATGCTCACTAACGCGCATTAACGCCGTAGCGATGTTAACCGGCGTTTTCAGGTTAAAAAATAGCAGAGGAATGTTTTTTTAAACAAAAAGATACGTAGCGCTAACGCGCATTAACGCCGATGCAAACCTCTGACGAAATCTCGTTTTTTACGCCAATTTTTCCCTTACGTTGGTCCCGACGTTACAGCTTATTTTTTTAATACGCCTGTGTGTATGGGGCCTAAGAATGGCTAGAAACAAACGTTACACATATCAATGGGGGTGTATATTTGAGTTGTGGATGCAATTTTCCTGTCCCAGTGCACTGAGGACTTTCAGGCAAAAAAAAAAAAAAACCCTGCTGTTAATTATGCTCTATAAAATTTATTTTAAAGCAGAACTCTACCCAAAAGCGGAAGCTCCATTTGCCTGCCTCCTTCACCTTCTCCGTGGCAACGTTGAGTTGACAGGTACCTGCTTCCACTTCCAGCTCCAGTCGCTGGGGCAAACAGAGCCGGAACTTGCCCCCTGCCCCCCACATCTGGCCCATTCAAAAAGCGCAGTGCGCTCTGCACATACGCAGTGGTAAACTTCACAAGGCTTCACTGCCAGTTTACCTTATTCAAGATGACGGCACCAGTACCCAATAGCCGACTGAAAAATCGACTTGTGTGAGGACACCACTGGATCTCTGGACAGTCAAGTGCCCTAATCGTAAAAGTCAAAAGCTACAGTATTTTTTTTTTATTATTTCCTCTTTAACTGCTTCCACACACTGCGCAGTATATTTACTGTGGCAGCGTGGACGCTTCCCGCCGTACTCCGGAGGAGTGTGCCCGCGGCTCGGGCGGACCCGATGTCTGCCGGCGAACCGCGATGAGCGGCCACAGCAAAAGAACGGGGAACCGCCCATGTAAACATGGCAGTTCCCCGCTCTGTCAGTGCGGTCATAGGAGATCTACTGATCCCTGTCACTGGGATCAGTTAGATCTCTTATGCCCATAACAGTCCAGCACCCACACAGTTAGCGCACGCCAAGGGAACACAGTTAACCCCTAGATCTCCCCCTGCAGGTTAACCACTTCATTGCCAATGGCATTTACACAGTAATCAGTGAATTTTTATAGCACTGATCGCTGTATAAATGCCAATGGTCCCAAAAAAGTGTCAAAATGGTCCGACATGTCCGCTGCAATATCGCAGTACTGCTAAAAATTGCAGACCGCCATTACTAGTAAAAAATAAAAACCCCAGAAATTAATTCTCATCATCCGTAAACGCGACCACTTTTGCTCAAACCAATCAATAAACGCTGATTGCTTTTTTGGGTTTTCACTAGCTGTAAGCCATAATCACATTAAAAAAAAGAAATGCTTAAAATAGATCACTCTCTATGTAACACGTCTATAAAAAAAATATAAGTGTTTCACTTTTTTAATTGAATTAGGGAAATAAGTTAATGTTTTGATGATATTCTAATTTTTTGAGATGCATCTGTACAGTTGAAATAGCTAGCCCAGACAGTGTTACAAACCCTGAAAACTAAGGGCTATACTGAAATATATACATGCTTCAAGTAAGTTGAGAGGACCAGACTTTGCCCCAAAACGACTCACTGACATCCAACCATGGTTGCCATATTTTGGTGAATTTCTTAGGGCACGCCCTACCCTTATACAGCTGTGCTCATAAGTTTGCGTACCCTGGTAAAACTTATAATTTTTTGGCCAATTTTCAGAGAATGTGAATGAGCACACAAACAATTCTTTCACTCATGGTTAGTGTTTGGCTGAAGCCATTTATTATCAATCAACTGTGTTTACTCTTTTTAAATCATGACAACAGAAACTACCCAAATGACCCTGATCAAAAGTTTACATACCCTGGTGATTTTAGCCTGATAACATGCATGTGCGTGTGTGTAAAAGGTCAATGAGTTTCTGGACTCCTGACAGACCCTTGCATCTTTCATTCAGTGCTGCACTGACGTTTCTGGATTCTGAGTCATGGGGAAAGCAAAAGAATTGTCAAAGGATCTGCCGGAAAAGGTAGTTAAACTGTATAAAACAGGAAAGGGATATAAAAAGATATCCAAGGAATTGAGAATGCCAATCAGCAATGTTCAAACTCTAATCAAGTAGTGGAAAATGAGGGGTTCTGTTGAAACCAAACCACCGTCAGGTAGACCAACTAAAATTCTAGCCACACCTGCCAGGAAAATTGTTCGGGATGCAAAGAAAAACCCACAAATAACTTCAGGACTCTCTGAAAACATGTGGTGTGGCTGTTTCAAGATGCACAATCAGGAGGCACTTAAAGAAAAATGGGCTGCATGGTCGAGTCACCAGAAGAAAGCCATTACTACGCAAATGCCACAAAGTATTCTGCTTACAATACGCAAAACAGCACAGACAAGCTTCAAACCTTCTGGCACAAAGTCATTTAGGATGATGAGACCAAAATTGAGTTTTTTGGCCACAACCATAAACTCCACATTTGGAGAGGAGTCAACAAGGCCTGTGAAATACAGAGGTGGATCACTGATATTTTGGGGATGTGTGAACTACAAAGGCACAGGCAATTTGGTCAAAACTGATGGCAAGATGAATGCAGTATGTTATCAAAAAATACTGGAGGAACATTTGCATTCATCAGCCAGGAAGCTGCACATGGGACGTACTTGGACATTCCAACATGACAATGATATCCAAAACACAAGGCCAAGTCGATCTGTCCTTGGCTAAAGCAGAATAAAGTGAAGGTTGGAGCGGCCAACTCAATTTTCTGACCTCAATGATATTGAAGTCAGGAGATCTCAAACGTGCAGTTCATGCAAGACAGCCCAAGAATTTCCAGGAACTGGAGGCTTTTTGCCAAGAGGAATGGGAAGCTTTACCATCTGAGAAAAAGAGCCTCATCCACAAATACCACAAAAGACTTCAAGCTGTCATTGATGTTAAAGGGGGCAATACACGGTATTAAGAAGTGGGGTATGTAAACTTTTGATCAGGGTCATTTGGGTAGTTTCTGTTGTCATTATGATTTAAAAAGTAAACACAGTTAATTGATAATAAATTACTTCAGCCAAACTGCAGTTCAATATTTCTAAATGTAAAGTAATGCATCTAGGGAAAAAGAATCCGCTTAGAGAGTACAGCATTGGGGGCAGTGTTAGCCAGCACTACAGAAGAAAAAGATTTGGGGGTGCTTATTTCAGATGATTGCAAAATGAGCAAACAGTGTAACCAGGCAGTGGGAAAAGCAAATAGAATTCTGGGATGTATCAGTAGAGGGATCACCAGCAGGAGGAAGGAGGTTCTGATTCCTCTATATAGATCTTTAGTGATACCTCACTTAGAATACTGTGTCCAGTTCTGGAGACCTCACTTACAAAAAGATATTGATAAAATACGAGTTCAGAGACGGGTAACAAAAATGGTGAAAGGTCTGGGGGATAAAACATATCAAGAGCGACTTCAGGAACTTAATATGTACAGTCTGGAGGAAAGAAGGGAGAGGGGAGACATGATTGAAACCTTTAAATACCTCAAGGGGGTGAATAAGGTTCAGGAGGGCAGTCTTTTCAATATGAAACCAAAATCAAGAACACGGGGACATGACCTCAAACTAACTGGGGGGAAGTTCAAAACTAATCTTAGAAAGTATTATTTTACTGAAAGGGTGGTTGATGATTGGAATAAACTACCAACAGAGGTTGTGAGACAGTCAACAGTAAATGGCTTCAAACATGCTTGGGATAAACATAAATCCATAGTCAGACAACAAGGTTAATGTAAAAAATAAATAAATAAAAAAAAAAAAAAAAAATAAATAAAAAGGGGCAGACTCGATGGACTACTCAGTCTTTTTCTGCCGTCACTTTTCTATGATTCTAAACACTATCCATGAGTGAAAAAAGTTTTTGTGTTATTCATATTCTCTGAAAAATGGCCAAGAAATCAAATTCTGCCAGGGCATGTAAACTTATGAGCACAACTGTATATTAATTTAAATTTAGGCAGATCCCCATTGACCAAACGTTAGAAATGTTGAGCTGTGGGTGGAGTAGCGTCTTTTCAGTGCAACAAGGTCACGTTACGTGTTACGTCCTAGGAACAAAGTCATACAGAATACCTAAAAGTCCAACTTCGGGGGTCGAAGTGTTGGAAGATTAATGTCCACATCAAGAATAAATAGCAACAGATAAAAACCCTATTTGAGCCAGTTTGGCTGGAGTATAGTGCAAACCAAGGGTTCTATTTAAAAAACTTTTCACTCAAAATTCACACATTCTTCTAATATGATTCAATTGAAAAATGTGTGAATCCTGGATGAAAGTTATGTGAATATTGTGGAAAACATAAATAGACTCCTTATTGTCCAAAAGGGACCACACGCAAGAGAATACATAAAAAAGGTCATGCTGGATAACCCAATACAAGACAAAGGCAAGTCTCACATTCATACCTCCAGCTTTGTAAGACGTTCATCTAGCGGCAGTTGCTCAACCTCAACAATGAAGTCGTCAATTGAAGAACTTAGGATTTTCTGGATTTTGTTCCGTTGGTCTATGTCACTTGAGCCTCTTTTCCTAAAATGCCATTCAAAATTATTTTAGGAAAAAATTCCTACCTTGCGAATAGGTCATGAAAAAGTGGAAAAGACGAAAATCCATCTGGAACTGGACGAATATCTGGTTGCCTTGTTTTAGGTCTTTTAGGATTCAAGAAGTTAACTGCTGAAGTAACAACTCCAACTCGTTGACGGCGATCTACTTGCAGAATGTTTCGACCTCCATACTTACACTCTGAACGGAAACAGAACATAACCCAATAGGTCGTACTGGAAAAAATACA
>BLSH010145479.1:260300-294440 GCA_018402905.1 Glandirana rugosa | reverse complement strand
AGGAAGGAAGGAAGGCTTCCACCAGAGAAGAAAAGTGTAATTACTTCTATAACAAGACGGAAGTAACACGGGAGCGGGTAACGTGGGTTTCCTCAAACTCAACGTACGAAACCTGCACCACTCCCGGAATGCCCACATGAACCGACGATGGAAGTGCTAACAGCCCGGGTAGAATGAGCCGTGACTGGAAAAGGGGGAACCTTGCCCCTAACAGAATACGCATGGGTCACGGTTTTTCTAATCCAATGAGAAATCGTAGCCGACGAGGCTGCCAATCCCTTGCGCGGGCCCTCTGGCAGTACAAACAAGGCATCAGCTTTTCGAAAAGAAGCTGTAGCAGCCAAGTACACCCGTAAGGCCCTCACCACGTCCAAAGCATGCAACTCAAACTCCTTTGGGTGCAATGGGCGAGGGCACAATGAAGGCAGAACAATATCTTCATTAATGTGAAAAGAAGAGACCACCTTCGGAAGGAAGGAAGGAAGGAGAGGGTCGCAAGACCGCCTTATCCTTATGCATGACTAAGTAGGGAGACTTGCACGATAGTGCTGCTAATTCCGACACCCGTCTGGCGGAAGTGATGGGAACTAAAAAAGGCCACCTTCTGCGACAGCAGTTGTAAGGAAATCTCCCTGATATTCTCATAAGGTGGTTTCTGAAGAACAGAAAGCATCAAATTCAGATCCCACGGAGCCATCGGAGTCCTCACCCGAGGCGCCACATGTCGCACACCTTGTACAATGGTACGAATCAACGAGTGCGAAGCTAAAGGTCTCTGAAAGAGAATCGGCAGAGCCGATATCTGGCCCTTGAGAGTACTCAAAGGCAGTTTTCTGTTCAGGCCCTGTTGCAAAAAAGTCAGGACCCTAGACACGACATAAAAGCGAGGGTTATGACCCTCCGTCTCGCACCAAGCTATGTAAGCCTTCCAGGTGCGGTGATAAATCTTGCGAGAAGTACACTTGCAAGCTTTTAACAAAGTAGGGATTACGGAGTCGGCGACTCCCCTGTCCCTTAGCACCTGGGACTCAATAGCCAAGCCGTCAAAGCCAGCGAGGGTAAAGCAGGGTGCAAGATGGGCCCCTGAGACAGAAGATCGTCTCGCAGCGGGAGCTGCCAAGGGGCGTCTGCCACCATTTTCACCACGTCGGCGTACCAAGTGCGCCGAGGCCAATCTGGAGCCACCAGGATAATTGGTATCCCCTCCGCCACTATCCTGCATATTAATCGCGGAAGCAGTCTTATCGGAGGGAAGGCGTACAGAAGACGATAACGGCTCCAGGGGGCCACCAGAGCGTCCATGGCCACTGCCAACGGATCCTTCGTTCTGGACACAAAGGTCTCCACCTTGTGATTGAACCAAGACGCCATGAGATCCACGTCCGGCGTCCCCATCTGCGGCAAATTTGCTTGAACACCTCCGGGTGGAGGGACCACTCTCCCTGGTCCAGCGTCTGGCGACTGAGAAAGTCTGCCTGCCAGTTCTCCACCCCTGGAATGTAAATGGCTGAGATCGCCGGAATGTGAAGTTCCGCCCAACGCAGTATCAGACCTGCCTCCGTTGCAGCTGCTGAACTCCTTGTGCCACCCTGATGGTTCACATACGCCACTGCTGTGGCATTGTCCGATTGAATTCGAATCGGACGACCCTGCAATCTCACTGTCCAGTGGAAAAGGCACAATCTGATTGCCCTCAGCTCCAGAACGTTGATGGGGAGGTGGGCTTCCTGTGCCGACCAACGACCCTGGGCAGATAGATGCCCCAGGATCCCTCCCCAGCCCAAAAGACTGGCATCCGTGGTGATGATCACCCACTGAAGAGGCAGGAACGTCTTCCCCTGAGTTAGGGCTGAGTCCCTAAGCCACCAGGTCAGAGACGCCCTGGTCTGGGAGCTCAAACGGATCAGAAGGTCCAACGACCAAGGGGACCTGTCCCACCAAGCCAGAATCGCTCGCTTAAGGAGACAAGTGTGACTCTGGGCGAAAGGTATCGCCTCGAACAACGAGACCATGAGTCCCAGCACCCGCATACAGAACCGTAATGAAGATTGACGGTGCGATAAAAGGGTGCGCACTGCTGACTGCAGACACAGCAACTTGGCCGGAGGGAGGAAAACCTTCGCCTGCTCTGTGTCCAGAATTAGACCCAGATACTCCAGGTGACGGGATGGAGACACCGATGACTTCTGTAGGTTCAGTAACCAGCCGAAGTCCAGCAGTGAGGTCATTGTGACACCCACATTCTTCTCCAGAGCCGAGGTGGACTCCGCCCGCAGGAGCAGATCGTCCAGGTATGCCACTACCGCAATGCCTCTCTGTCGTAGCAACGCCAACACCGGGGCTAGTAATTTTGTGAAGACTCGAGGTGCTGAGGCCAGGCTGAAGGGGAGTGCCACAAATTGAAAATGGAGGTCTCCCACCGCAAAGCGCAGGAAGCGCTGATGGCGTGGATGAATGGGTACATGGAGGTACGCATCCCTGATATCCAGGGATGCCAAAAATTCCCCCTGATGAAGGGCGGCCACGACCGAGCGGACAGATTCCATCCGGAATTTCCGCTCCCTGACATACCGGTTCAGGGCCTTCAGGTCCAGTAAGGGCCGAACTCCCCCTTTTTTTGGAACCACGAAAAGATTTGAGTAGAACTCTCGAAACCTCTCTTCTGGGGGCACTGGTACGATCACCCCCTGGTCTGAGAGCGCCTGTACAGCCCCAAGGAGGGCCTCCCGGCGTTTCTGCGGGAGCCCTAAATTTGATGGGAAGAACCTGTCTGGGAGTAGAGATATGAACTCTATCCTGTACCCGGTGGACACCACTTCCCGGACCCAGCGGTCGGAAATGTGAGCCAGCCACCGGTCCGCGAACCCCAGAAGACGTCCCCCCACCCGAAACCCGGGTGGGGGCAACCCATCAGGCTGAGGAGGACTTGTCCTCCGCCTTTTCGGTTTAGCGCTGCCACTGCCGTCATCCGGCCCCTGCAGGGACCTTACCGCAGCGGGTCCCTTTACCTGTTGTGCCCGGGGAGCGAAAAAACTGCTTCTGTCCCGAAGGAGGGGGCCCCTGTATACGGCGAGACTCACGCCTGCGGGGCTCTGGAAGGAAGGTACTCTTACCTCCCATGAAGTCCTTAATAATCTCATCCAAACGTGGGCCAAATAGACATCCACCTTGAAAAGGGAGGTCAGCCAGACCTTTTTTGGAAGCGTGGTCACCGGACCAAGAACGCAACCAAATAATAAATAAAAAATGGTCACAAACAGGACCGCAATTCCCCTGAAGGGAAGCCAGGTCAACTCCTTGCAAACTAGGCATTGAAACTGAAGAGCTATGCTATGAGGGGGTTTATGTAGGAAGAGAGGACGACCCCCATGGGAGGGGCCAGCTGTTTCTTTTCCCTGCCTAGTTAACTCCTAGTGGGACGAGCATAAACCCCACACGTCATGATGAGCTGCGTCTGTCAGTGAACGATGGGAGAAAATTATTTTTAGTTTCTTTGCTACTTTTAACAGATGGTCCAAAGTACAGAATTTCATAAAAACTGTGTCAATAGGTTTGCTAATGGCCAAGAACAGTGCACTGGTATTAAAACGAAACACCAGCCAGATATTAAAGATAAAAATGAACGTAGTTCTGTATCCATTAATACATCATTTAATACATTTTCTTTAATGCATGCAGTTTAAGCAGGGTCACTGATAAGGGGGTACCACCGGGCTCCTTTTGGAGGGCCCGGGCCCCTTCAATTAACAGGAGGGCCCAGCCAGCTGGAAGCTTCAAGCTTCGTACATGTTTATACATACTGTCTGTGAGCACAATCTTATTCCACGTGGCTCCCGGGTAGTAATCACATTTCCTGGGCTGGGGAGCCATCAAGTTCATCCAGAGGGCCCAGGAGACTGTAGATCGAGATTTTCTTTTTCATCTTCAATTCAAATTTATACACCAACCACCTGTGTCGCATTTGCCGATGATGAGATTAAAGTCCCAGCTCCCTCAGTCCCTGTACTGCTGGTGGAGTGAATCGGCTTGAACACTGCCTTCCTCCATCAGCAAGTAAGTGCTTATGGAATTAGTTCCAGAAGAACGACGTTGGCAGACTGGTAGCGATCGATCAGTATTGCAGGCAGAGGCAGAAGTCCATGCCCATTCCTGAACACACACTATTATACACAGACTCAGAAGCCAGGCCAGCAGTACACACAGAGGGACTGCCTGCAGAAAAGTCTCAGGAAAAGTATAGTACATGCACACACAAACCTTTCCTCATGCCCTGACCGTTGCTTATGTTGAAGTATACAGCAGCCAAATGTGCTCATCATTATGATAGTCACACAGTACAGGTGCTTTGAGCCACAGCACCTGCACTGTGTGATGATGATAATGATCAATGAAAACAGTAACATGCATCCTTAGGAC
Organism: Glandirana rugosa; assembly: GCA_018402905.1. Lineage (NCBI taxonomy): Eukaryota > Metazoa > Chordata > Amphibia > Anura > Ranidae > Glandirana > Glandirana rugosa. The sequence goes on along the minus strand of BLSH010145479.1, from coordinate 290,024 downwards.
CCTATAACATGGGGCGGACTCCGCTTTGCTCAGCGAGGGATCTGTCTGCTGAACCCCCGCTGAACAGAGTGGAGCAGGCAGATAACAGGTCAGTGTCCGCTCGGTTTATACAGAGCGGACGCACATTGAGCCCACTTTGCTTTATGGGCGGTTGGGAATAAATTGACTCCAATGTCTGTTTACACCCGACTTCCATCTGATCTGCCTAGACCAGTGTTTCTCAATTCCAGTACTCAAGGCGCACCAACGGGTCATGTTTTCAGGATTTCTCACAGATGAAACGGCTGTGGTAATTACTAAGGCAGTGAAACTGATCAAATCACCTGCGCAAATGGAGAGACTGAAAACATGACCTGTTGGTGCACCTTGAGGACTGGAATTGAGAAACACTGGCCTAGACAGAGGTTGATGGATCCCCTTCCATATTTTTTTTAGTGGACCGCATCAGATTGGAGGTAGGTGGGTGTAAACAGATAAGTTCGTTTAAACCCGCTGCTCCATAGAGGTGAATGAAAAACTGACAGGTGCGCCCGATCAGAACAATCATGTGAAAGGGGCCTTAAGCCTTATTTACAAAGCAGTGGAGAGGGAATATATACTGTGGCCCTGATCATTTTTGTGCAGCTAAAATTATTACCCACAATCCACCCCTGTTTTCCTAGCCTCTCCCTCCCCTTTCTGATGAATGAAGCCAGAAGCTATGAGGATTACGTCACTTATGATTTCAGTTCTGTTTCAGTTCTGGCTAGTGCTGGCCAGAAAAGCAGCCAATAAAACCGATACGTGTGTGATCAGTTGTCTTGGAGGGCAGGGGAGGGATCAGGGGTCTGATTTAGGAGGACCCATCGTTGCCCAAGCTATCACAATTCTTCCCCTGTGACAGCAATACAGCTGACAAAAAAAAAAAAAATGTAAAAAAGGAAAAACACCACCAGAGCTCCTGTTTAAATTTTAAAGCCTCACCTACAGACAATTTCAGGTACCGTAGTTTGTCGCCGATTAACAGGTATGTGCAAATTTTTATCTTCATATGTTTAGTATCTATTTACTCAACACAACATCATATGCTGTACACAGCAGCCCTGCCGGAAATTTCTGCCCAGCATATTTTTAGCCTCTATGCATGAGACCCGAGTCTCCAGAATGGTTTTAAAATGGTTTTGAGATAGTGGCCATTCCTCCCAGAGCCATGTCAAAACAGTTAGCCTAGCTTCAACAGTTTTTGTGGCCCCTGCTAGATTTAGCACTGGAATCACCAGCTGTCTGTGAAAGCAGAGATTTTCGACAGGCACTAATATGCTGTGTAGCCAAATCAGAAGTCCTGAAAATGGTTGTTTCTTCTTCTTGACTTAGCACTAGATCAGGGATATGCAATTAGTGGACCTCCAGCTGTTACAGAACTACAAGTCCCATGAGGCATAGCAAGACTCTGACAGCTACAAGCATGACACCCAGAGGCAGAGGCATGATGGGACTTGTAGTTTTGCAACAGCTGGAGGTCCACTAATTGCATATCCCTGCACTAGATCCTGGTTTTCACAGACATCTGGTGATTGGATCTAGCGCTAAGCACAGAAACAACCATTTTCAATCCAGGTACTCATCCTTTGATCCATGCCGACAGACCTTAGTTTGTACATTAAGTGTATATGGGGGGACTGTATCAAATGCTTTTGCAAAATCTAAATACACATCAACGGGTCTTCCTTTATCTAGATGGCAGCTCACCTCCTCATGGAAGGGTAATAGACTGGTTTGGCATGAGCGATTCTTCATGAAACCGTGCTGATTAATGCTAATGCTACCAGTTTCCTTACAATAATCTTGTATATAATCCCTTATTATTCCCTCCAAGAGCTTGCATATTATTGATGTTAGCTAACTGGCCTGTAGTTTCCAGGGATAGATCTTGGTTCTTTTTTATATATTGGTGCTACATTAGCTTTTCTCCAATCAGCAGGTACCATACCAGTCAGTAGACTGTTCTTAAAAATTAGGTACAGTGGTCTGTTCCCGACCACGTGCCATGTTTTCACGGCGGCAGTCGGGATGCTGAGCGCGAATCGCCGTAAAAATACGGTGATCTGCAATCAGCCACTAGGGGGCGCGCGCACCCGCCGCACTCCTGATGAGTGTGCCCGCGGCTCGGGCGGACCCGATGTCCGCCGGCGAGCCGCGATGAGCGGCCACAGGGAAAGAATGGGGAACCACCGATGTAAACATGGCGGTTCCCCGCTCTGTTAGTGCAGGCATGGGTGATCTACTGATCCATGTCACTGGGATCAGTTAGATCTCTCATGCCCATGTTAGCCCAACCCCCCCAAAGTAAGAACACACCCAGGGAACACAGTTAACCCCTAGCTCTCCCCCCCCAGGTTAACCCCTTCATTGCCAATGACATTTATACAGTAATCAGTGGACATTTAAATTTCTGATCGCTGTATAAATGTCATTGGTCCCAAAAAAGTGTCAAAAATGTCTGACATGTCCGCTGAAATATCGCATTACCTCTAAAAATCGCAGATCGCCACCATTACTAGTAAAAAAAAAAAAAAAAAAAATTTAAAACCCCAGAAATGAATTCTCACTATCCGTAAACGCGGCCACTTTTGCGCAAACCAATCAAACGCAGATTGCAATTTTTTTTATTACAAATATGAGGAATTATATAAATCATCCAAAAACGGTGAAAAATGTTTTTTTTATATTTTTTTTGGATTTGAATTTTAGCAAAAAGTAAGAAATTTGGGTTTTTTTGCAAAATGGTCGCTCTTCTTTTGTTTATAGCGGCGATCAGAAATGACACAGAGGCGATCAAATACCACCAAAAGAAAGCTCTATTTGTGGGAAAAAAAGGACGCAAATTTAGTTTGGGTACAACGTCGCACGACCGCGCAATTGTCAGTTAAAGCGATGCAGCGCCAAATCGGAAAAAGTGCTCTGGTCCTAAAGCTGGAAAATCTTCCGGTTGGTAAGTGGTTAAGGACCCTCGGGTGTAAGCCATCTGGTCCCAGTGACTTCTTAACATTACATTTTTCAAGTCTATTCCTAATTTGATCCTCGGTTAGCCATGAGGGTGCTTCCTGTGACGTGTTGTGAGGTCCTTCATTATGGTTTTGAATACTTGAGCCCCTTTTACTTCGTGAATACGGAGGAGAAAAATGAGTTTAACACCTTTGCCATCTCTCCATCCTTGGTAACCAGATTCCCTTCATAATTTTTTATGGGGCCAATATGATCTGACCTCCCTCTCTTACTGTTTATATACTTAAAGAATTTCTTGGGATTCTTTTTACTCTGCTCAGCTATGTGTCTTTCATGTTCTATCTTAGCCACCCTGATTGCACCCTTACATTCCTTATTGCATACCTTATAAAGCTGGAGTGCCGACAGAGACCCCTCAGCCTTGTATTTTTTGAATGCCTTCTCCTATGCCTTTATATGTGCTTTGTCGAGCCTTAGCTGAGTGTGCAGTACCTTCCGCCTAGTCTATATCTGGATAATTAAAATCCCCCATTAAAATGCACTAACCATCTTTGCCGTAGTTCCAAACTGTGACAGGAGGTCCGTCTCCCCTTCTTCCCTCTGGTTAGGGGGCCTATAGCATATTCCTAATATTACTTTCCCCTTGGTGTCCTCCTTTTGTAGCTCTACCCATAAGGATTCAACCTCCTCCCTTGATCCACTAGTAATGTCATCCCTCACATTTGCTTGTATGTCATTTTTTATATACACACATACCCCTCCCCCTTTTTTGCCCTCCCTATCCCTGCGATACAGGGAATACTCCTGAATAGTAGCTAGCCAATCATGAGAGCTATTAAACCAAGTCTCTGAAATTTCCACAAAATTGGACTCCTCTTCGTACAGCAGCAGCTCTAGTTCTCCCATCTTGTCCACCAGACTCCTGGCATTAGTGAACAAGCCGCGTAGTATTGTCCGAACGCGTATTGGTTTCTTGTTGGGTATTTCTCGGTTGCATACAGGATTTGTTGCACTACTTACCTCAGGTTTAGGTATTTCATTTGGCCTACCATTGCTGCCCCCAATGCTTCCCTCTGAACTTTGTTTTACTCTGGCTATTTCTAAGTCTAGACCCTTCCCCCTGTTGCCTAGTTTAAAAGCCCCTCTCGCTTGTCGGCCATCCTCATTCCCAGCCATGATTCAATATCTTTAGAAATGGTATTAGATACACCAGAGTAAGGCAGACCATGTGTTATTCATTTTTTTTTGCTCACAAAAAGGAAAAAAATAATTACCTGATTCCCCCATCCATGCCACCAAGGCATTGCGTTCTACCACCAGAAAGACTTCCCCCATCACCAGAATGCACTGATCAGTGCTGCCGGCTATAGTCAGCGGCACTGATCAATAGAGAAAAAAATGGCAGATTGATTGACTTCTATACAACCACTGTCCCCATACATGGATCGAAACTCTGCCTGTCTCTCCTAGACCCGCCAAATTTAAATCTATGTATGGCCGGCTTAAGCTGTACAGTGCAAACAATGATGAAATGACAAACCCCTTGACAGCTCTTTGATTATTGCATGTGTGGCAAGGTTGATTATGCACTATGGTTTTGGTCTTCGTATCCTGCTTACTAATCAGATTGCGTTAGCAATTAAAACAATATTCCTGATTTATAGATAAATGAAATGGTTTACAAAGGTTAAATAAGGTTTACAAAGAATGCTGCAATGCACTACAACTGTATTATGGCTTGTTCAAAACTAGCAGTTGGGAAGGGGGGGGGGCTGCGGCTAAAGCAGGAATTCTACCCCCCGATGCATCCAGCGGGCACTACCGACCAACAAAAACTACCCATTCAAGTCAATTCTACTGCTCTGCAACCGCCTCATAACTGTGCCATAAAGTGCACCTCTCAGAGACTACCATCATAAAGTGCACTTGTCACCCATCAGTGACTGTGGTCTGTCATCCGTCACCCACCAGTGGCCGCGCCAGTCGCCCATCAGTGGCCCCCGCCAGTCGCCCATCAGTGGCCCCCGCCAGTCCCCCAGCAGTGGCCCCCGCCAGTCCCCCAGCAGTGGCCCCCGCCAGTCCCCCAGCAGTGGCCCCCGCCAGTCCCCCAGCAGTGGCCCCAGCAGTGGCCGCGGCCAGTCCCCCAGCAGTGGCCGCTGCCAGTCACCCAGCAGTGACCGCTGCCAGTCACCCAGCAGTGACCGCTGCCAGTCACCCAGCAGTGACCGCTGCCAGTCACCCAGCAGTGACCGCTGCCAGTCACCCAGCAGTGACCGCTGCTAGACACCCATCAATGGCCACGCCAGACACCCATCAATCGCCACGCCAGACACCCATCAATCGCCACCGCCAGACACCCGTCACCCATCAATGGCCACCGCCAGACACCCGTCACCCATCAATGGCCACCGCCAGACACCCGTCCATATCAAAATTTTGGCCGATTTTACAATCAGACCCCATCTTAAAACCTTTAATACCAAAAAATCCACCCATTACTTTCAGACGGTCCAGATCACTACGTGACCATTTGGTCCATAGTGAATACGTAGGAGCATTTAGAAGGCACCCATGCAAAAGAAAAGACACATTCAAATGTTGCGGCTGCCAAATTTGCCGCTACATGAATACTACTAACAACTTTATATTACCAAATGGACAAATGTACAGACCCTCCCATTTCTCCAATTGCAGAACATTGGGAGTGGTGTACTTACTAACCTGCAGCTGCGGGGGATTCTATGTAGGTAAGACTGCACAAGAGTTCCATAAGAGGGCTTCTAGACATATAACCAGTATGAAGACGAGTAACCACAACCTACCCCTGGTTGGACACGTGAGGGAAACACATCACAAAATCTTCCCCAATATAAAGTTTACAATACTAGATCGCATACATCCCAGCAATAGAGGAGGAGATTGGGACAAAATCCTCCTCCAGAGGGAGACCCGGTGGCAGGTGGCTTTAAAATCCACCACACCACCTGGCCTAAATAGCTCCATCAGTTTTAGACCATTCCTGGAGGGCTATACATCTGGAATATGGGAAGGACATGGCTAAAATTGGCCATTATACTTTTGATCACCCAATATCCTACCCCCATTCATTTAGACATTATAGACACTCGGGTACGCAGAGGATGCGCAGGTCAATGTACATGCGCACATGGGTGCCCGATTGTCTTATTAATTCCTTTCTACATGGTTGACATGATGCACACCTGTACAATAGAGTGATACATCTGCACAATATACCAATGTAATGTGGGACTAGGGAAGACCACCAACGATATGCGGGTATATATTTAGTACCCTTAGTACCTTATGAGAAGACGCAACTATTTAACGATTTATCAATCAGTCCTTCAAATAAAAAGCTGCCCCCTTGCTCCTATTATCGGGACCCATGGTTGCCAACAAATCTCCTCTGTCTCTATTCTCCAATCAGCCTTTTTCTTTTCAACTGCTCCTCTATTCACTTCTCTTTATTTTCTTATTCCTGACACAGATGGTCCAAATCTCGGAATATATTCTCCTGCTCCTATTAGGACAAATCATATACGTGATTACCACCATGATTTGTCCTATGTTCTATACTTCTTTTTCTCCTTTTTTCCTTTTTCCCTTTTTCTTTTTTCTCTTCTCTTCTTCTCTTTACTCTCCTCTTCACTATCTTTCTCCATTCTACTACTTCTCCTTTTTCCTTTTCTTTTTCTTATTTTTATTCCTTCTTTTTCTTATACTGCTGTCTAAACACATTGCAGCATATTTGTTATCCATGGCTATCAATCTGGACACCTCCTTTAGAAGTTTCTCTTTAGACCAGTGGTTCTCAACTCCGGTCCTCGGGACCCACCAACAGGCCAGATTTTAAGTATTACCTTGGGGAGATGCAGACTAGAACACTGCAATCACTGAGCAGCAAATGATATCACCTGTGATGTATTTCAGTTATCCTGCAAACCTGGCCTGTCGAGGACTGGAGTTGAGAACCACTGCTTTAGACCTATACGGGCCAGCATTTTTGATCAATAATTGACCCAATCCTGGGACACCAATAAGCTACCATTTATGCAAGGGTGCCCGAAAAAAATGGATGCAAATCCTTGGTGAGTCAGTCTCAACTTTCATAATTTTGCAATTCATGTGACTCATTGTCTATAACTGGTATAAGAGGATTTATGACAAAAATGATTGTGAAACAGACCTTTCCCTCTTGTTTACCCTCCCCTCCTCCACCCCCCCTTCCCCCCCCCCCCCCCCCCGTTTCCAATTTATCTTGCTTGATGGTTGGATACTCCCTTTTTGTCCTCTTCTTTTGCTATCAGAAACGGATCAAACCGTATACTCAATCACTTCACAATAGATGAGTGACTCCATTGAAACATTCCCCCTGATGAAGGGCCTCTTGGACCCGAAACGTTAAACGTTGGGCATTGGGACACTGAACACCATCCCCTCTCACTCTTGGACAACGGATTGCTATATGTCACCATCTAAGCTATGTATCTATTCATTCATCTATGGTCATTCTGTGATGTATTATTGACCAATTGATCCGCAACAGACAAATGTTATCTAGTTTTATATTGTTTAAGGTTCCTCTATTGATAGAGCAACTGAAACATTTTAATAAATATGACATTTTTGACATAATTTGACCTTTGTGTGGTGTGTTGCTGCCTATTAAAGTCCCAATACAGGGGGTTCACTTTTTATCTATTACCAAGGGATGAGGCAGCCACCACAGTGACTTTACTGACACGTGGAACATTTCTATATGTCACCCATCAATGGCCACCGCCAGACACCCGTCACCCATCAATGGCCACCGCCAGACACCCGTCACCCATCAATGGCCACCGCCAGACACCCGTCACCCATCAATGGCAACCGTCAGACACCCGTCACCCATTAATGGCCACCGCCAGACACCCATCAGTGACCACTGCCAGATACCCGTCACCCATCAGTGACCACCACCAGTCACTCGTCACCCATCAGTGACTACTGCAATTCACCCGTCACCCATCAGTGACCACCGCTATTCAACTATCACACATTAGTGACCACGGCCAGTCACCCATCAGTGACCACGGCCAACCACCCATCACCGACCACCACAAGACACCCATCACCCATCAGTGACCACCGGCAGTCACCCATCAGTGACTACTGCAAGTCACCCGTCACACATCAGTGACCACCGCTAATCACCCATCAGACATCAGTGACCACTGCCAGTCACCCATCAGTGACCATCGCCAATCACCCGTCAGTGACCGACATCACCTATTAGTATAGGTCACCTAAAAATGTAAAAAAATATGCGCAAGTAAATCAGAACAAAATTAATGTTGACAATAATTTCAGCAGCTGTACACATGTTCTGCACCAGAGCAAATAAACGTCAACAAGCAATAAAGTGCAGCGCTAATAATGTTCATTGAGTCTTTGAAAAGAGAAAGATGACAGCAGAAGAGATCCCAGCCTCTGTGCACGAAATAAAAGGGGTTACTGTGTCACACGTCGCCTTATGCACACCGCTCTTACCCAAAGACGTGTGACCCCCTGGATAAGAGCGGTCTAATCAGGTTTTGTTTACTGTATGACGGGCAGGATGAGTGAAGACTATCTCCCCTCACAGAATGTCAGAGACTCCAAATCCCCACCAGGTCATCAAGCCGGCTAGACTGCCCCACAGATCCGCTCTTCAGGCAGGCACAGACCCTCAGACAAGGCACCATAAAGAAACAAAGTTGTTCCTTGTCCGTGTGACACAGTAACCCCTTTTATTTCCTGCACGGAGGCTGGGATCTCTTCTGCTGTCATCTTTCTCTTTTCAAAAACTCAATGAACATTATTAGTGCTGCACTTGCTTGTTGTAGTAGATGTCACCTGCCACCAATCACACAGCCCATCCGTGAACGTCACCTGTCACCGATCGCACAGCCCATCAGTGAACGTCCCCTGCCACCGATCACACAGCCCATCAGTGAACGTCACCTGCCACTGATCACACAGCCCATCAGTGAACGTCACCTGCCACTGATCACACAGCCCATCAGTGAACGTCACCTGCCACCCATCGCATAGCCAAAAGAGTGTATAGTGAGGAGGCATTCCAGATCCTCTCCATGATGGATGAGAGCAGCGGGGAGCTCTCATCAGAATCCAATTCTGATTCGGAAACAAATTCTGCATTGGAACCAAATCGACAACAGCCAATCAGAAAATTAATCTGAGGAAGAAGGGCACGGCGCTCTGGAAACCTGGCAGCCGCCAGCAACCGGGATCAAATTCCCAGGCCCAGTACCAGCGCTGCCACTAGCGACAGGCCCCAAGAACAAGTTCCCAGGCCCAGCACCAGCGCTGCAGCCAGCAATAGGCACAAATGCTTAGTACCAGTGCTGCCGCATCACACCTAAGTACCAGCACTGGAGTGTCACGTCCCCCAAGAGCCAGGGCTACTTCATACCTACCTGATGGTCTTGCCAAACCAACATGGCTGCCTTCTGGGTCGAGAGCAGCAAATATTCCCCCTTTCACCGCACAGCCAGGTGTGCAAGCCACTACATAAAAATTTCACAGAAATTGATTGTTTTTATCTTTTTTTGCCCTACACTTTGCTGCAATTTATCATGGACCAAACCAATTTATAAGCCCAGCAAAATAATTCCAACAACCCACAAATCATCAAATGCCCGTCCGCTTGAATGGAGAGATTTGACCTTGGAAGAATGTAAATTGTTTATGGGCCTCACAATAAACATGGGGCTTACAAATAAACGTGAAGGACATGCCTATTGGTCCACCAAAGCCATCCACCACATGCCCATTTCCCACGCCGTATAATGCCCTGGTCCCGATACGAAATGATTATGTGCTTCCTTCATTTTAGCGACAACACCCAGTGCCCTCCCCGAAATCATCCAAATTACGACAAATTATATAAAATTCGCCCACTGATAAATTTCTTTTCAGAACGATTTGCAGAACTCTATTTCCCCGAGCAGCATAATTGTGAGAATGAGTCCCTGGTACCCTTTTCAGGCCGGCTAGGAGTAAAGCAATATATTTTTAGCAAAAGGGCCAGATACGGCGTTAAATTTTATAAACTTTGCGAGAAACTCACGTGATATCTGTATGCATTCCGCATATACGAAGGAAGAGATTCCCAGCTCGAGCCCCCCGAGTGCCCGGCCTACATGGGCACATCTAGTAAAATTGTATGGGACCTGGCCTACCCACTGCTGAACAAAGGTTACTACAAATACCTTGATAATTTCTAGACCAGCTTGCTCCTTTTCAAACATCTATACGTTGCTAAAACCCTGGCCTGCGGAACCAACAGAAAGAATAGGAAGGGTTTCCCACAATCCATCATAAGCAAAAACCTGCGAAAGGGGGAAAGAGCAACTATGTGATGCAACAAAGTGCTTCCATGAGGTGAAAGGATAGTATAAATGTGCACAGGATGTCCACCATCCATGAGGACACCACAGTCGAGGTTCAAAGAAGAAGAGGTCCCATTGAAAAGCCAGCATGTTCAGGATTACATTCTCTACATTGGGGGGGGGGGGGGCGCGCTAGTGGATTTCAATGACCAAATGATTGAACCCTATTTGGCAATAAGGAGGTCTCAGTTCTAGTACAAGAAATTAGCAATTTATTTTATCCACTTGGCCATTTATGACACTTCTATAATCTTCACCAAATCCACGGAAAGCCGCGCCCCCTTCCTAAAATTCATTGAAGTGGTCACGTCCCTCATTTATCAACAAAGCCCCTCCCCCCCCCAAAAAAAAACCTTCGCTCCGATTCGGTTAGCCAACTTCATGAGCGCCACTTCCCGGACAACATTCCACCTTCTGAAACAGGCTGAAGATGCCAGGTATGCAGCAAAAGAAGATTCCGCAGAGATACCAGCTACCATTGTCCCCAGTGTCCCTCCGAATCTGGCCTTTGCATTGAAGAATGCTTCAGACTTTACCACACATCCCTAAAAGATTAGCCCATATATTTTCCCATTTTCATCATCTGTGCTGACCATTTTCCATGCTTCCCCAAATAACCATGCCACTTCGTTCCACGTGAACTGACCCTGCCCTGTTTTTCGACTATGCTTCTGCCAACCATTTGGACTGCTTGCACGTGAACTGACCCTGACCTGTTTTATCACCTACACTTCTGCCTACCGCTTGGACTGATCCGTTGCCCTGCTACTGTAGTACATAGGGGTCTCACATATATGAGGGGCACCAGAATTGTTTTTCTGGATGGAGAAAAAAGGGATTTTATTAAAACTTACCGTAAAATCCTTTTCTCTGAGTTCACTGACTGACGCAGCCCTTCTTTGACAAGTGGGGTTATATGCACATCCTACTAGGAGTTGACTAGGCAAATAGAAAGAAAGTAAGCTGGCCCCTCCCAGGGGGCCGTCCTCTCTCTCCCATATAACCCCCCTGCTCTGCTTAGCATATCAGTTCGTAACAAGCCGTACAAATGCACCACAGAGGGACGGGTGCTGCGTCCCTCAGTGAACTCAGAGAAAAGGATTTTACGGTAAGTTTTAATTAAAACCCTTTTTCTCTTACGTTCACTGACAGACGCAGCCCTTCTTTAACAAGTGGGGATGCCCCAAAGCTGTGTCAGTAAAGAGGGGTGGGTAAACGACAACTGTACCCAAACAGAATCCTCTCAGGAGGCGCCAGTCGCACCTACACTGCCACCTGTAAAACTTTACGGCCAAAAGCAGCATCCGAAGATGCTGACACATCAACTTTATAAAACTTAGTAAACTTGTGCACCGAGCCCCAAGTAGCCGCCTTGCACACCTGTGACACCAAAGCTTGGCGTCTGAAAACACAGGAAGTGCTAACAGCCCTGGTGGAATGAGCCGTGACCGGAAAAGGGGGAACCTTGCCCCGAACAGTATACGCATGGGTCACGGTCTGTCTGATCCAATGAGAAACAGTAGCTGATGAGGCCGCCAAACCTTTGCGCGGACCATCCGTCAGCACAAACAATGCGTCAAACTTCCGAAAGGAAGCTGTAGTCGCCAAATACACCCGCAAAGCCCTCACGACATCCAATGAATGTAACTCAAATTCCTTAGGATGCGATGGGTGCGGACAGAACGAAGGAAGAACAATATCTTCATTAATGTGAAAAGAAACCACCTTCGGTAGAAACGAAGAAGGGCGCAAGACCGCCTTGTCCTTGTGAAGGACCAAGTAAGGAGACTTGCAGGACAACGCTGCCAGCTCAGATACCTGCCTAACGGATGTAATGGCCACCAAGAAAGCCACCTTCTGCGACAACAATTGCAAGGGAATATCCCTGATTTTCTCATATGGCGGTTTCTGCAGTACAGAAAGTACCAAATTCAAATCCCACGGTGCCATAGGCCATCAGCAGACAACGGGTCATCGGGCACCAGGTCATCGGGCACAGGATCAATGGGCACCAGGACATTGGGCACAGGATCAGCGGGCACAGAATCAGCCATCGGGTCATCAGGACATCGGGCACAGGATCAATGGGCACCAGGACATCAGGTCATCGGATCAGCGGGCACCAGGTCATCGGGCACAGGATCAGCGGACACCAGGTCATCTGGAACAGGATCAACGGGCACCAGGACATCGGGCACAGGATCTGCGGGCTCCGGGTCATTGGGCACAGGATCAGCAGGCACCAGGTCATCGGGCACAGGATCAGCGGGCACAGGATCAATGGGCACCAGGATATTGGGCACAGGATCAGCCATCGGGTCATCAGGCACAGGATCAGCGGACATCGGGTCATCGGGCACAGGATCAGCGGGTACCAGGTCATCGGGCACAGGATCAGCGGGCACAGGATCAATGGACATCGGGTCATCGGGCACAGGATCAGCAGACAACGGGTCATCGGGCACAGGATAAGCAGACAATGGGTCATCGGGCACCGGGACATCGGGCACAGGATCAGCGGGCACCTGGACATCGGGCACAGGATCAGAGGGCACCTGGACATCAGGCTGGGCAGCGAGCACTTGAATAGCAGGCTGGGCAGCGGGCACTTGAACAGCAGGCTGGGCTTCTGGAACAGGATCAAACAGGGCATCGGGAACGGGAACAATAAAGTCAAATTGATTAGCCACCAAAGAGTCCATAGGGCCAAACTGGGTGGTGGACAGGACCGGTACAGTCAGGTGGGATAGTTACAGGCAGGACAGCAGCAGAAGGTTTCATTTCTGGGGGCCAATCCAATGTGGCAGGAATGGTGGCAGGCCTGGCTGGAGCAACTGGAAGCATGGTGGGTTCGACTGCAGTGGCTGGCTTAGAGGCAGACTGGAACGGGTTGGTTGGTGTGGTAGTGGACTGGGACACATCGGCTGATATGGCTGCAGGATTGGCTAGTGGCAGGATAGTGCGAGTTTGGAAAAATTTCCGTTTCTTTTTTGGTTTTGTTATTGAAATTCTGTATGTGGATGCAGGGCTGTGTGTAGGGTGTGCAGCTGATGGCAGAGAATGGGAGGATGGTAAAAAAGAGGGAGCAGTTGCTGAGGGGGATTTCTGTGGGATAGTTGAAGGCAGCGGAGAGGAGGTAGATGGAGGAAAAGACGTTTGAGTGGGCAGGGGTCTAGCCACAGGACTGGGTGGCTGCAGGCTGACAGAGGCTGAGTGCAATATATTTGACCATGCCTATAATAATGGTTGCACAAAATCCAGCTTACATGCTGCCTGTCTGACCAAAGATTGTACTGAGTTAATACATTCTATTAACATCTGTGGGGTGCAAGCTGAGTAATGCTCCAAAAAAAAGGCTGAGTCATCTTCCCACAATGAAACCAAGGACTCAACCTGATTTGCACTGAAAGGTGGGGTATAATCATCTCTACCACTAAGGACACCAGACAAAGCAAACTCTGCACACATTTGAATGAGTGGCTGAACGTCTTCAAACAAAAATCTGCCTTGGTCAACAAAAACGTGTGCCATACGGATGCATTCCAACAATTGCTCCCTGGTCTGCCCTTTCAAAATTTGGTGGCAGTAATCCCTGTCCTCTGTTACCAGAAGTGAAAGATACAGAATCTCCTCAGCATGCATCTTGCAGTAATTAGCAAGTGCTTAGCCCTGGTTCCCAGGTGCAGCCGATCTGATTGTATGGCTTCAGCGTTATGTCAGGATTTGCAAGCCTTCAGCAAGGGGAAGCAGATCAATGGGCTGCACCTAAAAGAATCAGGACTATGCAGATAAGTGAAAATATATTTATTATAAAAATGACACTTGCAAAACACCCAACACCAGTAACAAAAACAGGCAAGTGAAAGAAGGTAAAAACACGACAACCCAAAACCAAACACCTATCTATCTAACTAAATACAAATGCAAAACACACAAAGGCAAAACAGGCAGATATCAAATGAGAATAGGGGGGAAAATACCAAGGGCGGAATGGTGAAGGAGGGAGCAAAATGCAGGTTCCAGGGGGAAAGAACTTCAGGTGAGAACACGGATCAGATCAGGTCAGGTCTGGAGCATGGATCAGTACAGGTCAGGCTCGGGCAGGGTATGGCTTGCAGAGAAAACGCTGAAGCACTGGGACTGGGTGTAAGGCAGGCTTATATAGTCCCAGAAGCCCCATCAGGTGTAGCTTAATGACCTGTGTACTCCATACAACAGTGCCACCTGCAGGTGACCCAAGCAAGTACACAGATCCTGACAGATGGGAAGAACCTGTCTGGGGGTAGAGTGCTTAACTATTTTGTACCCGGACACCACTTCCTGCATCCACCGGTCGGAAATGCGGGCAGTCCACCTGTCTGCGAACCCCAGAAGACGTCCCCCCACCCGAAGATCGGGTGGGGGCAACCCATCAGGCAGAGGAGGGCTTATCCTGTGTCTTTTTGTTCTTGCGTTGCCAGGGACGTTTACCGGCCCCTGCGGCAGGCTTGCCGGGCCTCGACCCCTTGCCCGCTGCGCCAGGGGCACCAAAAAACCTCTTTTGACCCGAAGAGGCAGGACCCTGCTTGTGGCGGAACTCCCGCCGCATGGGCTCCGGAAGAAAAGTACTCTTCCCTCCAGTGAAATCCGTGATGATTTCATCCAACTGTGGCCCAAAGAGACGACCACCCTGAAAGGGAAGATCTGTAAGACCCTTCTTGGACGTAACCAGAGAACTCGTCTAATAATGACTGCAAAAACAGACATTTTTGACAACATGGGAAGCAGGTCCAGAGCCGCATCACACAGGTACCGAAGACCCTGAAACAAATGGTCTGCTTTCTGCGACGCCTCAAGCGTCCTGCCACATTCCAAATCATTCTGCAGCTCCGCCATGCAGTCAGACATATATTGCGCCGCCAGGGCCGGCCTCATGTTTGATCCTGCCAACAGGAAAAGTGCCTTTGACACCGCCTCGTCCGCCTATCGGCTGGGTCCTTGACCACTTCAATACTGGGCACTTAAACCTCCTTCCTTCCCGGACCAATTTTCAGCTTTCAGCGCTGTTGCAGTTTGAATGACAAATGCGCGGTCGTGCGACGTTGTACCCATATGAAATTTTTATCATTTTTTTCACACAAAGAGCTTTCTTTTGGTGGTATTTAATCACCCCTGGGTTTTTTATTTTTTGCGCTATAAATTTAAAAATGACTGAAAATTTTCAAAAACAATGCATTTTTCTGCGTTTGTTATAAAATTTTGCAAATAAAGGGATTTTATTAAAACTTACCGCAAAATCCTTTTCTCCGAGTTCACTGACAGACACAGCTCATCATAAAGTGTGGGTTTATGCTCGTCCCACTAGGAGTTAACTAGGCAGGGAAAAGAAACATCTGGCTCCTCCCATGGGGCGCCGTCCTCTCTTCCTACATAAACCCCCTCATAGTATAGCTCTTCAGTTCGTACACAAGCCGTACCAGAACAGAGCACCGAGGGGCGGGAGCTGCGTCTGTCAGTGAACTCGGAGAAAAGGATTTTATGGTAAGTTTTAATAAATTCCCTTTTTCTCCTATCGTTCACTGACAGACGCAGCTCATCATAACGTGTGGGGACGTCCCCAAGCTGTGTCAAAAAGACGGGTGGGTAAACGCTAACAACAGTACCCAATTGAACCTCTAAGGAGGCGCCAGACGCGCCTACACTGCCACCTGCAAAACTTTGCGGCCAAAAGCGTCATCCGAAGATGCAAACACATCAACTTTATAAAACTTAGTGAAAGTGTGAACCGAGGCACAAGTGGCCGCCTTGCACACCTGTGACACTGAGGCCTGGTTTCTGAAAGCCCAGGAAATGCTAACAGCCCGGGTAGAATGAGCCGTGACCGGAAAAGGGGGAACCTTGCCCCAAACAGAATACGCATGGGTCACGGTTTTTCTAATCCAATGAGAAATCGTAGCCGACGAGGCCGCCAATCCCTTGCGCGGGCCCTCTGGCAGTACAAACAAGGCATCAGCTTTTCGAAAAGAAGCTGTAGCAGCCAAGTACACCCGTAAGGCCCTCACCACGTCCAAAGCATGCAACTCAAACTCCTTTGGGTGCGATGGACGAGGGCACAATGAAGGCAGAACAATATCTTCATTAATGTGAAAAGAAGAAACCACCTTCGGAAGGAAGGAAGGAGAGGGTCGCAAGACTGCCTTATCCTTATGCATGACTAAGTAGAGAGACTTGCACGATGGTGCTGCTAATTCCGACACCCGTCTGGTGGAAGTGATGGCAACTAAAAAGGCCACCTTCTGCGACAGCAGTTGTAAGGACATCTCCCTGATATTCTCATAAGGTGGTTTCTGAAGAACAGAAAGCACCAAATTCAGATCCCATGGAGCCATCGGAGTCCTCACCCGAGGCGCCACATGTCGCACACCCTGTACAAAGGTACGAATTAACGAGTGCGAAGCTAAAGGTCTCTGAAAGAGAATCACCAGAGCCGATATCTGGCCCTTGAGAGTACTCAAAGCCAGTTTTTTGTTCAGGCCCTGTTGCAAAAAAGTCAGGACCCTAGACATGACATAAGAGCGAGGGTTATGACCCTCCGCCTCGCATCAAGCTATGTAAGCCTTCCAGGTGCAGTGATAAATCTTGCGAGAAGTACACTTGCGAGCTTTTAACAAAGTAAAAGAAATTAAAATAAAAAATGGTCACAAACAGGACCGCAATTCCCCTGAAGGGACGCCAGGTCAACTCCTTGCAAACTAGGCATTGAAACTGAAGAGCTATGCTATGAGGGGGTTTATGTAGGAAGAGAGGACGGCCCCCATGGGAGGGGCCAGCTGTTTCTTTTCCCTGCCTAGTTAACTCCTAGTGGGACGAGCATAAACCCACACGTTATGATGAGCTGCGTCTGTCAGTGAACGATAGGAGAAAAGTAATTTCTCTTCAGAAATTTTGACCAAAAATTATACTGCTACATTTCTTTGGTAAAAATAACCCAAATCGGAGTTTATTTGGTGTTGGCAGACAGATGTGACGGGGACTGACAGATGCGACGGGGGCATACAGATGTTTTGGTGTATGGTGACAGATGTGACGGGACAGACAGATGTTTTGGGGACATGCAGATGTTTTGGGGACTGACAGATGTGATTGGGGACATACAGATGTTTTGGGGACTGTTTTATGGGGACACTTATATGTATGGGGACAGGGGTATCAGTGTGCTTGGTGCACTGTGCGGGGGGCGATCTGTGACAGCTTTCTGCATGAAATCCTCATCATGCAGAGAGCTGTTACCTATCTGCAGATTCCCCCTTCCCCCCCCCCCGAGCTCTCACTGAGCTCGGCGGGGGGAGAACTGTGTCAGAGACGTTCGTCTCTGTTTACAATGTGACGGCTGTGATTGGACACAGCCTTCACATGATCGGGAGGGCCAGTCACTGCGCCCGTATCCCGATCTCTGCTCAGCTGGATCCTGAGATCATAATGATCACAGGATCCAGCAGCAGCGCGCTGCGAGCTCCCGTTCTGCAGGACGTAAATACACGTCCTGTCAGAACGGGGAAGCTCCCAACCGGCCCTATATATACAGTGGCCGGGTGGGAGGTGGTTAAACGAAAAACAGAAAATGACCTGGCACCCCCACAATGCAGCCCCACTGCCACCCCACAGAATGCCAGGGAGACCCCAGGAGGACTGCACCCACCGCTACCAGCACCCCAGGGAGAGCCCAGCTATACTTGCTGTTTTGCCCACAAGCGCTGCTCCTAGTAGGAGTGCTTAAGGACCGCCAGTAAGAAGCCTGCGCCGTCTGTAGTCTGCCACGCTGTCCCAAGTGAAAGAGGAAGCAAAACGGTAGCAGCACGTTCTTTACTTCTCCAGGGACATCCAATATGGCCACCGAAACCGTCCACAAGAGGCCAAAGCCTGTATGCAGGCTGTGACTACGTCAAAATGGCCGCTGCTGGCACTAGAGGGAAACCCTCAGCAAAATGGCGGTGGATCGCCGCATGGCGGTACGAACGCAGGATGTGCGTTACGAACGAATGGGGTGCGGTGCGGGGAGAGGAGGGGAGGAAGGGGGTTGTAGGAGGGGGCGAGGACACCCAGGGGGGCACTAGCCCAGCGCACAGCCTCCACCGGCCGGCCAAAACGCTAAGCACCCCTTCCGTGCCCCTAGGGGGGAAGAGAGGGGGTCACTCGCCAGTCCTACGGGCGTATCGGGTAGCCACCCGGTCGCAGACCTTCCTCCCATGCCGGAGAGGGATGCTGCAGGCCATAGGCCCCTGGACAGGAACCAAGTACGGTCACCGGGCGCAAGTGGGGGTCACCCACTGGCCGCCCACACGGAACGGGCACGATGCCGCGGGCCCCGCCAAGGCTTAGGACTAACTTGCATCGGTCGGCCGTGCTGGGTAAAGTGCAGGATTCTAGCTATCCTCTATGCCACAGCCGGCTTCTTGATAGCAGTCTTCATCAGCTTGAGAAAAATAAAAAAGCGGTAGCATAAAAGATGAACCGCAGGTCCCATAAGGGAGCCAAGTCTAACTCCTTGCACGAGACATAATAAAACTGATATGCTAAGCAGAGCAGGGGGGGGTTATATGGGAGAGAGAGAGGACGGCCCCCTGGGAGGGGCCAGCTTGCTTTCTTTCTATTTGCCTAGTCAATTCCTAGTAGGATGTGCATTTAACCCCACTTGTCATTGAAGGGCTGCGTCTTTCAGTGAACGTAAGAGAAACTGCTACACACACTCTATCTTCAAACCGCAGGCGGGATCCAATTGAGTCGGGTCTGGTGAAACTAATAGAAGCCACGCTACACTGTGATCTGTCCGCCGGTTTAAAAGCGGGGTGAGATATGCTATCCCTGGGGGTTAGAAGCTGCTGCGCCGCTGAAATCTCTCCTCATGCACCAAGATCCCTCACAGAGCTCTCCTCAGACGCTGCACGTCTCACCGGCGACTTGTCATGACGTCAATCAATTCAGACATTACATTGTTTTTAAGAAAAGTATCTTAAACAGGTCCATCCTAACCCGAATGAAATGGTACCAGCAAGTAGCCAAGATAAAATAGCTATTGACATCCTCACATCTCTAGCCACTATTAGTGATGATGAAGAGCAGGAACCTTACACACCCCTTCGAGCCCATGGAAAAGGGAAGCTAATCTTCCTATAAAATCCACAAAGATGCCACCATTCCGGAATAACCGGTGGCTTGGTGTATTTCTTGACCTGGTACAGGAGACCTGGCAAAGGTAGACTGGAGGGGGACAGTCAAAAAACTGGATTTTTTCTACTTACCGAAAAATCCCTTACTTTGAGTTAATTGACGGACACAGCAGCTCCACCTTGACCTCAGGGTTATATCGCCACCTTCAGGAGTAAGACTAGGCAGAACAACAAATATTAAAAGAACAAGCACAGCCCCACCCAGGGGCAGTCCTCACTGGTAGTAACCCTCCACCCTGCAACAGATAGCTCAGTTCGTAACAAGCAGTACAAACATACAGACAAGAAAAGAAGGGCGGGTGCTGTATCCGTCCATGAACTCAGAGAAAGGGATTTTATGGTAAGTAGAAAAAAATCCCGTTTTCTCTTTCCTAAATTAACGGACACAACAGCTCCATCTTGACCTTAGGGACATCTCAAAGCAGTGTCAAAACAAGGGGTGGGTAAGAAAAAACAAGTTCAAGAACAAAAACAAAACCTCCACCCAACAGAAACCCGTGGGGAACCAGAAATACACCTCAGACAACCGCTTGCAAAACTTTGCGGCCAAAGGCTGGATCCGAGGATACAAGAACGTCAACTTTGTAAAATTTAGAAAAAGTGTGCACAGACGACCAAGTAGCCACCTTGCACACCTGAGAAACAGAGGCTTGATGTTGGAAATCCCAGGAAGTGCTAATCGCCCTGGTAAAGTGAGTCGTGACCAGAAAGGGGGGTTCTAGACCCCTAACAGCATAGGCTCGCATCACAGTTTGTCTAATCCAACGAGATATCGTAGCCGAGGAGGCCGCCAGGCCCTTGCATGGACCATCCACCACGACAAACAGCGAATCCGACCCCGGAAAGCAGGCCGTGGCCGCCAAAGTAAATGTCCTCATTTGATATGAAAAGACGGCACCACCTTCGGAAGAAAGGAAGGTGACAGGCACAAGACCGCCTTTTCCATGTGTAGGACCAAATAGGGAGACTTGCAAGATAAAGCTGCCAACTCTGACACACGCCGGGCGGACATGATGGCCACCAGAAAAGCCACCTTCTGCGAGAGCGTAAGCAACGGGTTTTCCCTGATATTCTCAAACGGAGGCTTCTAAAGCACCGAAAGGACCAGAGTAAGGTCCCATAGCGCCAAAGGCGAACTTACCTGGGGAGCGACATGCCGAACCCCCTGAACAAAGGTATGAATCAAGGAATGAGTGGCCAATGGCCGTTTAAAAAAAAAAGATTGCCAGAGCAGAGATCTGACCTTTTATTGTGCTCAACGCCAGCTTCTGAACGAGCCCACTCTGCAGAAACGCCAGAACCCTAGAAACCGAGAAGGAACGGGGGATTACACCCCCCCATTCTCGCACCAGGAGATGTAAGCCCTCTAAGTGTGGTGGCATATCCTTCGGGAAGTGGTCTTACGTGCCTTAAGCATAGTAGGTATCACCGAAGCCGAAACCCCCCCATCTCTCAACACCTGGCATTCAATAGCAAGGCCGTTAAAGCCAGAGAGGGTAAAGCAGGATGCAATATGGGCCCCTGGGACAGTAGGTCCTCGCGTAGCGGGGGTCGCCAGGGGGTATCCCCCCACAATCCGTACCAAGTCGGCGTACAAGGGACGCCTTGGCTAGTCTGGAGCGATGAGAACGGCTGGTATCCCCTCTGTCTCAATTCTGCACAACAGACGCGAGAGACGCTTGAGAGGGGGAAAGGCATAAATGAGCAGATACCGAGCCCACGGCACCACCAGAGTATCCGCCGCGTCCGCCAAAGGATCTCTTGTCCTGCTCACGAAAGTCTGCACCTCCCAATTGATGAGACGCCAGCAGATCCACATCTGGCATATTTTAGGTAGGACATGCACCAGGTTAATGAAAAGGATGCTTGAAGCTGTGTATGTAAGGCCCCCCGAGACTCTCAGCGATAGAATCTCTGATTTGGAGTAATTTATTTTAAAGTTTGTGAGTTGGTTAAAGTGCTGTAATTCTGCCATGTTAGGGAGGGACAACAACGGGTCGGAGACATAGAACAGGACGTCGTCGGCATAGGCGGACAACTTGTGTTCCGTCGGTCCTATCGTGAGACCTCTAATGCCTGCATTAAGGCTTTTTCTGTTGAGCAGCGGCTCAAGGGAAAGAGCTCAAAGAAGGGGGGATAGGGGGCACCCCTGTCACGTCCCATTGCAGATGGGGAAGGGGTCAGATAAAACTCTGTTCACCTTCACTCTCGCCGCAGGTGCACTAAACAGGGAGGAAAGCCACGTTCACATATTAGGACCTAAGCCAATCCTAGTCAGGGGCCGTTCGCAGGTATACCCAATCCACCCTGTCAAATGCCTTTTCGGCGTCGGTAGAGAGTAGGAGGCAGGGGGATTTGGCGACTTGCTGTTCCGCCCAATGAATGAGCTGAATGGCGCGATTAGAGTGGTCGCTCGCTTCTCTACTTGTGCTAAACCCAGTCTGATCGGGGTGTACCAGCGAGGGCATGAGTGGTTTTATATGGTTCGCTAAGATTTTTGCTAACATTTTTATGTCCGAATTCAAAAAGAGAAATCGGTCTATAGCTGCTTGGCACAGTGGGATCCTTACTATCCTTGGGGATAACCGCTATGTGGGCGAGTAACGCTTCTTTGGGCATCGCTGTGCCGGCGGCTAGCGAGTTATAGTATTTACAAAGGGGGGCTTACAAGATGTGTCTGAAATTTGGAGTAATAGGAATTTGAAAAACCGTCCAGTCCTGGGCTTTTCCCCTTGGGTAAGTCTTTTAATACCGCTTGTATCTCTGGTACAGTGATCAGGGTCTCCAAATGTGTGCTAGTCTGGGAGTCTAATTGCGGGGCTTGAGCCTTCTATAGATGGGCCTGGATACGGGTGAGTTTCTGGGTTTGCGTGGTGCCCATTAAAGTGTCTGGTGAGTGGTAGAGTTGGGCATAATGGTCTCTAAATGTCTGCTATTTTCGAGGAGTGTACCGTTGATGTGCCGATGGGGGTGCAAAGTTTATGAACGTGTCCAGATGCCCTTTGGCGTCTAAGCGCCCGAGCCAGCAGTCATTTGATGCCATACTCATAGAATCTATGGGCAACGTGTCGCAGCCTGGCCCTGATCCGCCCCTCTAGCATATCTGCCAGGTTCCGCTTAAGGGACTTGAGGTTCGTTGTCAGTTCTGGGGTAATACGGCGTTTATGTGTGAGTTCAGTCGCACAAATGGTGGCCAGGAGGTCCAGTAGGTCCCCGTCTCGTGCCTTTTTTAGCCTGTGGCCCTGGGAGATTAATTCCCCCTGGATAACGGTCTTGTGGCCCTCCCAGACCGACCCCATGCTCACTGGTATTCTCCACAAAATATTGGGAGATCCATTCTGACACTTGTTTCTGCGCCACCATGTCATCTAAGATGTTGTCGTTCAAGCTCCATGTCCATGATTTCGTGTGGGGGGGGGGCGGCGGTGTGGAGGTTGATGGTCACTGGCGCATTATACCAATATTGTCATCATGTCAATCAACGCACTCGAGAGGGAGTCCAGGGAATATTGGTCCATCAGCAGGAGGTCTATTCGAGCATACACCTTATGGACGGTCGAATAATAACTGTAATCCCTGCCGGTAGGGTTTAGCAGTCTCCAACAGTCCACCAAATGGTGTGTCTAAAGGGATTTTCTGAAATGTTTTAGGAAGGCAAAGGAGCGAGTCGAGTGCCCCGAAGAGGTAACTATCTCCGGGTCTGGGCTCACATTGAAGTCGCCTCCCATTAAGTGTCCCTTTTGGAAAGACGAGAGGGAGTCCAGCACTGAGTCCAGGAAGGTCAATTGCCCACTGTTGGGAGCGTACACAGATGCAAGTGTAGTGCCTTTAAGGAACACATACCTGCCATTAGGGTCAACCTGGTGGTCGATGGGCACAAAGGGGCAGTGTTTGTGGATGGCTATGGCGGTCCCAACTGATTTGGGTCATGGGGAATTGCTCAGGAACCATGACCTATAGAGGTGTGTGGGCAAGTGGGGGGCCGAGTCAGTGCCAAAGTGCGTCTCCTGTAACAAAAGGATGAGTGCCCCCAGGCGTTTCGCCTCGACCCACAACTTACCTCGTTTCATCAGCAATCCCAGTCCTCGCACGTAATACGAAAACACCTTTAGTGAGGCCATGGTGAGGGTTGGCAACGGTGATTACCCCTGGTCTTGTGAGCGGTAGAGGGAGATCCACAGCACGATTCTATACCCTTCTTGGGGTACTGTAGGAATACAGAAATATAACACAAAAACCTGGAAGGTAGTAAACACAAAAGCTAAGAAAACATTGTGGTCCAAACTCGGGTCTTAGACCCGCAAAAGCACACAGAGGCGCCTAAGGTGCATCGATCGCACCCCCCCACCCGTTCAGGGGGGCGGTGTGGGCTCGCGATTGACGCCCTATCCCAAAACGGGATCACAACTCCGAGGAGTGGGCCTACTGGGGGAAAGTAGAAAGGCACCAGGAATGAGTCCGGACCGGACCTGTAACTGTTAATAAACGGGCAACTGTCCTACTATAAGTTTGCAGCAATGTGCAGCGGCATGTGATCTGAAAATGAGGATGGGGTGAGCCCCCAATGTTCGCAGTTGATGACTAGCAGACAGCAGCTCTACAGTTCAGGGTGGTCCTGGGCAGAGGGAGGGATGCTGGCCGAGGCCTGTTGGGAAGAGTTTCCTTGTGGGCTGTTGCACCTCCTGCGGCGAGCTTGCTTCTATCCCTGTGGTCAGGGGGCAGGGGTAATTCAGGAGAGAGTCTCCATTCCAGGATATCCATGACGGGTAGGCCTAGGTCTCTCAAGAAGCGGGGCAAGTCATGCCTGTTGCGCAAGAGGTGTTGCTGGCTGTCTTTGGGACTTATGGAGGGAACGGGAATCCCCATCTATAGATCAGCTTAGCGTCCTGCAACGCCTCCAGCAGTGGTTTGAGCGCCTGACGTTGCATTAATTTGCACCTGGATAAATCCGGAAAGAGGGATAATTTGGCGCTGTCAAAGTCCACATAGCGTGTTCCACTGACTTGAAACATAATGCGTTCCTTAGCGGAGTATTTATACAGCTTGCATATAATGTGTCTTGGTTTGTCAGGGTCCTCTGAAGGGGGCCGGAGTGCTCTATGAGCATAGTCTATCTAGATGTGTGCTGGGGCTTCCCAGCCTAGTATCTGTTTGAAAAGGCCCTGGAGCATGGGGACTATGTCCCTGGATCTCATGGCTTCAGGCAGGCCCCTGATGCGTATGTTCACCCTGCGACTCCGGTTCTCATAATCGTCCATTTGGTCGAGCAGGGAATCAATCCGTCGGTCCTGGGCTCTACAGCGCTCAGTCAGGACGTGGATGACAGGGGCAGTGTCCTCCCAGTGTGTCTCTAGGGCCTCCACTCTTCCTCCAATGTATGCCGTGTCGGTCTGTAAGGCCTCTATGTCCTGCAGGAAGGCCTTCTCCATGCAGGAGGCAAACAACTCAAGGTCTGCCTTGTTGGGTAGAGAGAGGAGGTGAGCACTTAGGCTCCTGTCCGCCAGCACTTTCCCCATTTTGGTACAGCTTGCCCTGCTGTCTGTGTCTGACGGTGGAGATGAAGGGGGAAGCGTAAGGGATGGCAGGGCTGGGGAGGGGATCGGAGATGCTGCTCGAGCAGCGTGCTCACCCGCCGCCAACTTGGTCGTCATCTTGGGTTCGGCCTGCGGGCCCCAGCGTGGCTCTGAAAAGTAAGCGTCCAGCGATCCCGACCGGGTCCGGGGCGGTTGCGGGGATGCACGCCTCCTGCCCGGCATGTGTAGGCGATTGTCTGCCTTGTGATTAGCCGCTGTGGCTGCTTAATTCAGCGTGAGTCCCCGGAGCTCTGCCGAGATGAGTCCTCACTCGAGCATGCCAAGGCCATGCCCCATTGTTTTGATTATTTAATAATCAATATTCTCCTTTAGTAACGGTCCCTCTCCAGTGATTAAACAATTGTTTTGAGAAACAAAAATGTGCACATTTATTGCATCTTAAGCAATTTATGAATTTTTTAATACATAAGTGTTGTGGTTGATTCACTTTCAGGCATTTTCTTGCAATGTGCAATATTGGTGTAATTTGCAAACCAACCACAAGATGGCAGCGTTCATTAGTGCCCATTAGACACATCAACCAAGCCAAACTGGGCGGAAGTGATGTCACCGGATATCCCCTATGGGGGGGGTCATCTCTGAGCCTTTATAAAAGGCAGGGAAAACGGTGCCACCCCACCCTGAAGAAACCCATGTGCTAGGTTGGTGATGCGCGTTGGTGCAGCGCCCCACGCACCCCCAAACATCCAACCATGCTGAGGCAAGCGACCATCTAAGTGCCTACAGCCGTCCAGGACCTACAGGAAGTGACGTCATTTAAACCGGAATAGGTAGTGAAACTGGAAGTGAGCCGCCGGCCGGCTACCCCAGTACCGTTTTTTTTAGAGCGGTCGGTCGGCTATCTGGCAATAATGGACAATCCGACTCGGGAGCCGCTTGGTCGTTATCCCGGGGTGTAGGAGGGGACATCCCGACCACCCACCCACTCTTCTCCGGGCCTGTCGTCCCATCACGAGACCGGAGCTCTGATCTGGCGCGTACGGCCGCTGTGTGGAGACCTGAAGGAAGCGGAAACTGGCTCCGATCGGGTCTCCATCAAATACCGAAACCAACGTCACAATGTCATTTCCGGTTTATTCGGCGGCTAACGGCACCGGTTTTGAAAAAAATTACAGTATTCAGAATCGCGGTTTTTAGCGATTTGAATACTGTGAAGTGTAAAGGAGGCATGGGGGGTCTGTTAGACTCTCGATCCCTCCATAGAGTACCTGTCACCATAGATTACTATAACAAGGGATGTTTACATTCCTTGTGATAGCAATAAAAGTGATCAGATTTTTTTTTTTTTTTTTACAGGAACAGTGCTAAAAATAAATACATTTAAAAAAGTTTAAAGCGACACGGTCCCCACGAGCTCACGTAGCAAAGAAAGTGCATACGAAAGTCGCGCCCGCATATGAAAACGGTGTTCAAACCACACATGTGAGGTATCGCATCGTCAGAAAGGAGGCAATAATTCTAGCAAAAGACATCCTCTGCACCTCTAAACTGGTAACTTATAAAAATTTTGAAAGCATCGCCTATGGAGATTTTTAAGTACCGGAGTTTGTCGCCATTCCGCAAGTGTGCGCAATTTTCAACTGTAACATGTATGGTATCTATTTACACGGTGTAAAATCCTCTTTCACAATATACAAAAAAATTGGGCTAACATTACCGTTTTCATATTTTTTAATTCAAAAGGTGAATTTTTTCCAAAAAAAAATTGTGTTTGAAAGTTGGCTGCGCAAATACCGTGTAACAAAGTATTGCAACGATCGCAATTTTATTCTCTAGGGTGTTTGAAAAAAATATACATATAATGTTTGGGGTTGCCAAGGAAGTTTTAAGTACCTTTCTAGCAAAAAAAAAAAAAAAAAACTGATTTCAACTTGTAAACAAGTGTAAAAAGGGGCTCTGGGGCTTAAGTGCTTAAATGACATTGCACACTATCCCACTGGCAGTGCCGCTGCAAACCTTTTGAGTGTCTCATCCATCAGGAAACTTGCCTGGAGCTGCCATCCTGTCCCTCAAGCACGACTCCACGCTTGCCATCCTGCAGTCATACCTCCCTACCTTCTTTGGGGTCACATTAGACACTATGATCTGCACACCAGTCATTATACTATGATGCGACTTGTCAAGGTGACAATATTGGGAGATTTAGCAGGGCTATTTCACCCCCCCCCCTTTAAATCATAGATCATTAACTCTGCCTGTATACACTTTATGGTGACATTGGGTGCCCAGTGGACCTGGATGTTCTAACGGTAGGCACATAGCATTTGTTTGCAAGTGCCCCGTGGTTTTCCCAGGTCCTGGCTGAGGACCAGTCTCATATGTCCTCTATGTGAACCCACCAACTGTCATGTATGTATGTGGTGAGCATGGTTGGTGTCCCGGGAGTGACTTTAGATAGACAGCATTGTCTTTTAAATGTGTGTCGCCTTTTTTGATGCATGTTTTGTATAGTAAAGTCTATTTATACCATAAAGTTCATATTTCGGAGTCTGTCTCCCACCTCTTACCTTTGAGGAATGGACCTCCTTTTTCTGAGAATCTCTTTCCCCACCCCATCTCTCCCAGCTATTATCATTAAAAGATACACACATCTTTTGTAGGCACAGACTTTGCAATGTAGGGTCTCCCAGTGCGCTGGTCACTTCTGTTGGGGTCATTGACTTTTTGCCTCCGTATACAATGCCTGTGCTTGTGTACACTTTTTGGGGGTTTTTGCCAGTTGTTTTGCTTTTTGTGTGTGTGTCTTATTTGTTGCTGTTGTGAGGAGATTGTTGCGTAACCGGCAATAGGGTTAAGGTTGTCCTTGCCCTGCTGCTTGCTGAGTGGGCCGTGTCCTCAATGTGCAAACACTCAAATAGTGGCTCACTACTTGGTTGGGTTAGCTCTGAGAAAGGGGGTTCTGTCCCCGAAATGCTTAAGCTATACCACAGGGTGGCATCAGATGAGATTCCAGTCTCACCTGCTGGAGCTTTTTACTTGATACACTTGATTTTATTCCAATTTTGTGAGTATAACACTGTTGTGTGTTTTTAATAGATGGTATTTGGTGGTAATGCACTAGGCATTTGCGCCCTTTTGTGTATGTTTTTACATTATGCAGGGCTGGATTACAGTTTTGTGATTTACCAGTATTCATAGCCTGAAGGCCAAGCATAATCCCCATTAGTTTAATCAACCTTCCTATGATGAATGATAAAGAAAAATCTGCACAATACAAAGCCAAGATATTTACAAACAAGCTCTTACATCAAAAGTAAAGAAAGCTCCTACCACATTGTTGCAACCCTGGATCATTTCTTGTGCCAAGTGATACGCTTTCCAATTATCTTCTAGATTATTTAAAGTCGATGGAGCAGAGAGAGAGTTCTCAGTGACCACCTTCACAGCCTCCAGGAGATCATCAGCTACACTCATGCATTCATTATCAAGCCTGTTAAAGGAAAAATCAGTTCACAATATAAGTGAAGCAAGAAAACAATTACAACAAAGCCAAAGAAGGGCTGTTTAGGGAGAGTAAAGCCTTAGCAATAAAGTCTGAGTTAATTTTCTGATTTTAACAAATACGACATGACAAGCTAAAAGGTTTGCTGAAAACGAGTACGGTCTTAGGCATCTTTCACACTTGCGCTACTGCTTAACATGAACTGAAAAGAGATCCACAGTGGATCGCTTTTCAGAGGGCGGTATAGCAGAAGCTAACAGTATCAAAATTACGCTGAATTCTAAAAACATGTATATTTTATTTCAAAAAGTAATTTCAAATATAGAGTCATAAATTACAAATCCAAAATCATATCACCATCTATGGTTATTTTTACGGTATAGAAGTAAGCAAGAAGTATAGAAGTAAGCAAATGGCGTCTTGTCATCTATGAAAAAAGCCAACACATTTCAAGGTCCTTGCCGCTTCTTCAGGACTTCACATTTTCAAACGACAGATGCCTTGTTACATGTAATTTCAAACTAAAAGTCAAAAATGCAGATGTACATTGCATAGGTTGGTATCTAGCATTTACAACTATCCCTCAATAATCATACTTGAAAGACCTATAACCACTTGACAACTGGGCACTTAAACCCCCTTAACAACCAGACCAATTTTCAGCTTTCAGCGCTCTCACACTTTGAATGACAATTACTCAGTCATGCAACACTGTACCAACGTACTGACTCATTAACAGTAAGTTTCACACTCTCGCGACTTTCGACTTTTAACCAGACCAACAATTCCCCCAAATTCACGGGTCAACAGTTCACCAATATCCAGAAAGTTCATACTAATAACTCCCTATCAACATTTACGATCTATGGTTGGATACGTTACATGTAGACGTAAAAACTGAAAATCAAACTTTAATGTACATTGTTCCGTAGACAGCAAACTTTTACACTTCAGGACTTCTTCGCCGTTCCTGGAACTTTACACAACCGAAAAAAGTATCTACTGTTCTGCGGTAAACGAATGAAGATATGAAGAACGAA
>BLSH010145479.1:243200-253520 GCA_018402905.1 Glandirana rugosa | reverse complement strand
TGTGTATAAGAGACAGGCAGAAGAATTTGTTTTGGGGTGTAATTTGGGGTATGCATATGCTGTGTGTGAGAGATAACCTGTTACAATGACCATTTTGTGAAAAAAAAAAAAAAAAAAAAATCTTCATTTTGCAAAGAATTGTGGGAAAAAATTACAGCTTCAAAAAATTCACCATGCCTCTTACTAAATACCTTGGAATGTCTACTTTCCAAAAAGGGGTCATTTGGGGGGTATTTTACTTTCCTGGCTTGTTAGGGTCTCAAGAAATGAGATAGGCTGTCAGTATATCAGGTGTGATCAGATCTGATCAATTTTCAATGATTGGCACCATAGCTTGTAGACTCTATAACTTTCACAAGGACCAAATAATATACACTTATTTGGGTTATTTTTACCAAAGATAGGTAGCAGTATAAATTTTGGCCAAAATTTACTAAGAAAAATTACTAATTTGCTAAATTTTATGACCAAAACAAAGAAAAAGGCATTTTTTCAAAAAATTT
This sequence comes from Glandirana rugosa, assembly GCA_018402905.1. Classification (NCBI taxonomy): domain Eukaryota; kingdom Metazoa; phylum Chordata; class Amphibia; order Anura; family Ranidae; genus Glandirana; species Glandirana rugosa. Next base: position 253,017 of record BLSH010145479.1, on the reverse strand, counting down.
TCAATCTTTTTTTATTTATAGCACAAAAAATAAACCCCCTCCTAGTGATTAAATACCACCAAAAGAAAGCTCTATTTGTGTGAAAAAAAGGACGCAAATTTCATATGGGTACCATGTTGCATGACTGAGTAATTGTCATTCAAAGTGTGATAGCGCTGAAAGCTGAAAAATGGCCTGGACAGGAAGGGGGTTTTCGTGCCAGGTACTGTTGTGGTTAAAAAGAACAGTGTAAAAATAAAAAGTAAAAAGCAAAATAATTAAAAAAAAAAAAAAAATTGAAAGCGCTCCGTCCCGCCGAGCTCGCGCGCAGAAGCGAGCGCATACGCAAGTCCCGCCCACGGGTCTTGAAATAGTGAAAAGGGTTGATTCAATAGAGTCAAACAGACTGTCCACCCCCGCAAGGGAAACTGCACCCTGCAAAGGACCCCCCCAAGAGCCCAGCGAATGAGGTAAAGCTCTGCAGACTTCCATCATCCAATCACCTGCAAGGAAAAACGCTATTTTTTAAAAATTTCCCATGCATGTGATTGGGCATTCTCTGCAAAATGAATTTGCACCACATTAACCAAGCTGAAGAACCCCCCCCCCCCTCCAACAGAGCGCAACCCCACCTCAAAAGTGAGCAGCCCACTTGTGCCAAGCAAACCAACCCCAAAGTCACTATAAAGAAGTAAAGCAATTTTCAATTCCAATCTACAATATAAACAGTACCTTTGTCCTTTTATTCCTAATTTTCTTACACAAATATGATAGTGGTATACACTTTTTTACCACTGGTTTGGAGGTACTGCTTCCTCGAAATCCATAGTCCTTTTGAGTAAAGCTTCAGTAGACGGCAAAAAAAAGGACAAAAGTTGTCTAAAATAAGGGTTTAGTATTACTAACCGCAGAAAAGACATTTAAGTTATGCTTATCCAAGCTATCAACCAATATTACAAATGTAGATATTTCCCATATGCACAACACATTGAACACTTTTGTTCTAGCATTATCTGCTCAGGATGTGTCTATGTATAAAATTAGAAGAGGCTAGCATTCTGCAATCTGCTTTCTCCTCTCTGGTAGAGTCTGTAGCCTTGACTGTAACAGTTGAACTTCTGTTCCCATATTAATTTTTGGGACATGACTTTAGCAGGTTTTTGTGTTTTTACTCATGTGTTCAGAATGAAGACAAAGACTGAGCAAATGTAATTTTCTGCATAAACAGAGGTTAATTTACTAAAGGCAAATTAGTCGCTCTAGATCTGAGGGGAAGCTCTGCTGGTTTCTATCATCCTATCATGTACAAGCAAAAATAGTTTTTTATTTTCATTGCATGTGATTGAGTATTCTTTGCAAAGTGAAGCTTTACCTCATTTACAAATGCACAGTGCACATTTATCTTTAGTAAAGCAACCCCAAAGTCTCTCCAGATTTCTCTTTACCTTTAAGTAAAAAAGGTTCGCATGCCAAGTCGGCGGCAATTGCACTAGCCGAATCGGTGCGACGCCGACATTGTGGCGCCGCATGGATTCCCAAAAGTAGCTCCTGTGCTTCTTTTGGTGACTTCGGGGTGAGATTTGTACAGATATCTGTGCATCTGAAATTGCCCCTGAAGTCGGACTGACATGCAGGTATGAAACCATGCGAGTTCAGCTGAACGCAGTATGAACCTAGGCTTAAAGAGGAACTGCAGTCTGCTCACATATTTGGTAATAAAAAGATATTTGCCATTCTAAAGCTTCCCGCTAACAACTTTGCATATTTTACAGTTGTATGCAAAAGTTTAGGAACCCCTGACAATTTCCATGACTGTCATTTATAAATATTTGGGTGTTTGGATCAGCAATTTCATTTTGATCTGTCAAATAACTGAAGGGCACAGTAATAATTCAGTAGTGAAATTAGGTTTATTGGAGTAACAGAAAATGTGCAATATACATCAAAATGAAATTGGACAGGTGCATAAATTTGGGCACCCTTGTCATTTTGTTGATTTTAATATCTGTAACTACTTAGCACTGATTAATTGGAACACAATTGGTTTGGTGAGCTCATTAAGCCTTGAACTTCATAGACAGGTGCATCCAATCATGAGGAAAGGTATTTAAGGTGGCTAATTGCAAGTTGTTCTCTTTGACTCTCCTCTGAAAAGTGGCAACATGGGGGCCTCAAAACTCTCAAATGACCTGAAAACAAAGACTGTTCTACATTATGGTTTAGGGGAAGGCTACAAAAAGTTATCACAGAGATACAAGCTGTCAGTGTCCACTGTAAGGAACATAGTGAGGAAATGGAAGACCACAAGCACGGTTTTTGTTAAGGCCAGAAGGCAGGCCACACAAAAATATTGGAGAGGTGAAGGATGGTGAGAATGATCAAAAACAGTCCACAGACCACCTCCAAAGACCTACATCAACAACTTGCTGCAGATGGTGTCATTGTGCATCGTTCAACAATTCAGAGCACTTTGCACAGGGAGAAGTTGTATGGGAGAGTGATGCGAAAGAAGCCTTTTCTGCACACACTCCACAAACGGAGTCTCTTGAGTTATACAAACGCACATTTGGACAAGCCAGCTTCATTTTGGAATAAGGTGCTGTGGACTGATGAAACAAAGATTAAGTTATTTGGTCATAACAAGGGGCGTTATGCATGGCGGCAAAAGAACACAGCATTCCAAGAAAAACACTTGCTACCCACAAAAAAATTTGGTGGAGGTTCCATCATGCTGTGGGGCTCTATGGCCAGTGCCGGTACTGGGAATCTGGTTAAAATTGAGGGTTGCATGGATTCCACTCAATATCAGCAGATTCTTGAGAATAATGTTGAGGAATCAGTCACAAAGTTGAAGTTACGCCAGGGCTGGATATTTCAAAAAGACAATAACCCAAAACACTGCTTAAAATCTACTCGGGCATTTATTCAACAAGTACAAAGTTCTGGAATGGCCACCCCAGTCCCCAGACCTGAATATAATTGAACATCTGTGGGGTGATTTGAAGCGGGCTGTCCATGCTCGGCAACCATCAAACCTAACTGAGCTGTAGATGTTTTGTAAGGAGGAATGGTCAAAAATACATTCAGCCAGAATCCACACTCTCATTACAGGCTATAGGAAGTGTCTAGAGGTTGTCATTTCTGCTGAAGGAGGCTCTACTAAATACTGATGTGATTTTTCTGTTGGGGTGCCCAAATTTATGCATCTGTCTTAATTTTGTTTTGATGCATATTCTGTTAATCCAATAAACCTCATTTCACTACTGAAATATTACTGCGTTCTTCAGTTATTTGATAGATCAAAATGAAATTGCTGACCCAAACACCGAAATATTTATAAATGACAATCATGGAAATTGTCAGGGGTTCCTAAACTTTTGCATACAACTGTATATATACACTGTGATTCTGAACTTGCCAAATATGCTGCATTCATCTCCCTCCACCAAGTCTGACTGCAGCCATTTTAACTGTGGGCAGCTGACGCTGCTGCCTGTTCACAAATTGGCCATGTCTTTAGCCACAACATTTTGCACAAATGGAAAAAAATTAAAGTCATTCTGGAGATGTGTTCTAGGGAATCAACAAAACCAAAAGGAAGAAGGCAGTGTCTAAGTCAGGGGTCCTCAAACTATGGCCCTCCAGTTGTTCAGGAACTACAATTCCCATTATGCCTAGTCATGTCTGTGAATGTCAGAGTTTTACAATGCCTCATGGGACGTGTAGTTCCGCAACAGCTGGAGGGCCGTCGTTTGAGGATCCTGCTCTGGCAGGGTTTGATCGTGGAAGACAGGATTCTGCTGCTTCTTACATTTTAAGTTCACCTTTAACAAAAAAATCTGTAAGGTGAGCTTACACTGGACCCCACCCATCCCCCCGATCCCGCTGCACTTGAGGCCGGTGATCACCGGTCCAGAGACTTGAAATCCTTGAGGCTATTTTCTCTCCCCCTGACAGGACAGGCGGGTTCTGATTGGGCGCCATCCATGCGACCAATTAGAATGCCTCCTATACATACATTTGTAGCTTTATAAGGTATGTTTAAGAGAGATTAAACCACTGGGATTTCAAATCCCTGGACCGGTTAAGTTGCGATCAGATGTCTCCTAGCAGGTGATTGCAGGCCTCATGTACAACGGGACCATGGGGTGAGGGGGAGGGGGTCCAGTGTAAGTTCACCTTACAGGTTTTCTGTAAAGGTGAATTTACCCTTTAACCATTTGCCACCCACGCCAATTCTGGCATTTCTCCAGTACATGTAAAAATGATAATTTTTGTTGATAGAAGATTACTCAGAAACCCCAAACATTATATATATATATTATTTTTTAGCAGAGACCCTAGGGAATGAAATGGCAGTAGTTGCAATTTTTTTATGTCACACAGTATTTGCGCAGCAATATTTAAAATACTTTTTTTGAAACAATACACTAATGAATTTCAATGCAACAAACCACTAGTTAACCCAATTTTTTGGTAAAATATAAAATATTATGTTACGCCAAGTAAACCGATACCAAACATGTCACGCTTTAAAATTGCTCACACTAGTACAATGGCGCTAAACTACAGTACTTAAAAATCTCCATAGACAACGTTTTAAAACATTTTTACAGGTTACCGGTTTAGAGTTAGAGGTCTACTGCTGGAAATATTGTTCCACACCAACGATCGCATCGATACCAAACGTGTGGTTTGAACGGCATTTACATATGCGGGCGCGACCTACGCATGTGTTTGCTTCTGCGTGCGAACACGAGGGAATAGGAGGTGCTTAATTTCAGCGCTTTCAGGTCCAGAACTGGCCTGACCCCACCTCTTTTGGGCACCACAAAGAGGTTCGAATAGAAGCCGTGGAACCTTTCCAACAGAGGGAGCGGCACAATTACCCCTTGTTTGGACAGCGGCTGAACAGCCCCCAGTAGAGCTTTCCAACGCCCCGTAGGGAGGCTCAAGTTTGATAGGGAAAACCTGTCTGGCGGTAAAGTACTGAACTCTAACCTGTACCTGGAGGACAACAGTTCCTGCACCCACATATCGAAGATGCGAGCGGTCCACCGGCCTGCGTACCGGAGAAGCCGGCCCCCCCACCCGAGAGTCGGGCGGGAACATCCCATCATGCGGAGAACTTGTCCTCAGTCTTTTCGGGCTTGCGCTGCCAGGGCCGCTTGCCGGACCCCCTGGCAGACTTGCCGGGCCACGAGCCCTTGCCCGCTGAACCTGGCGGGCGAAAAAAAAAACGCTTCTGGCCAGAAGATGAAGGCCCCGGCTTACGGCGGTAAGCCCGCCGCTTGGGTTCTGGAAGAAGAGTACTCTTCCCCCGGTGAAATCCTTAATGATTTCATCCAGTTGCACCCCGAAAAGACGACCACCCCGAAAAGGGAGGTCCGTGGGGCCCTTTTTGGACGCGTGGTCACCAGACCAACACCACAACCACAATAACCATCTGATAATGACTGCAAAAACAGACATCTTTGACAGCATAGGGAGTAGGTCCAAAGCTGCGTCACACAGGTAACGGAGACCCTGCACCAGGTGGTCTACCCGCTGCAAAGCCTCAGGGGAGCACCCGCAGCCCAAATCATTGTGCAACTCCTTCGCACATTCTGTGAGCGACTGCGCCACCATGGCCAATGGCACAGCCGGCCTCATGGCCGTCCCCGCCACAAAGAACAATGCCTTGGACACCGCCTCCATCCGTCTATCGGCCAGATCCTTAAAGGATTGTGACCCTTCCAATGGAAAGGTCGTCGCCTTATTCAGGCGAGCCACCGGAGGGTCCACTGTGGGGGATGCCCACTTCTTCAAAAGGCTGTCCTCAAAAGGATAGCGCACAGAGAAACATTTGGGCAGTGGAAAGGAATTTTGCGGACGCTGCCATTCCTTGTACACAAACTGGTCAAAAAAATGGACATAAGGAAACACCTTAGGGGTCCGTGTCGGTTTAAAAGACCCACAAACGCAAGTAGGCTCTTGCGACTCCCCAGTCTGGTCCAGTCGCAACGACTCACGGATGTCAGTGATCAGGGAGGCCACCAATGCCCTTTTGTGAGCCACTGAGGCCCCTGGTGCTCCTCACCGTCTGAGGGCTCCAATTCATCATCCGAAAGCTCCACGGGGGTCCCTGTGACCACAGAGCCCCCTTCCGGTTCAGATTCCTCCTAAGAAGGAGGAGGAGGTGGACGCTTTTTAATCACCCCCTTTGCACGGCTTGGTACCCCCGGGTGAAAAACTCTCCCAAAATGGATTTTAGCTGATCCAGGGGAACCAGAGGTCCCAGCCCAGATTGCGCTTCTGCGGACCCCTCCGAAGAAGAACCCGCAGGTTCAGCCGCCATTGAACCACCGGAACACTTTGAAGGCCTATGGGCCATGACACCCCCACAATGCTGCCCCACCAAACTGCCCCACAGAGCGACCAGGATATGCCCAGGAGGACTCTGCACCGCCACCACCGACACCCCAGGGAAAAGTCAGCTATACTTGCTCTGTTCTGTATGCCCTCTACAGTCACTGTAGGTGTGCTGTCCGCCACTGCCAAGCTGCTGCCGCTGTGTGTGCACCGCTGATCAGGAAGAGAAACGGCGCCGACACGCACGTTTTCTATCAGTGGGACATACCAAAAATGGCCGCCAAGCGGTCACAAGAGGCCAAAGCACATGTTAAAAAGGGCCGCGACTACGGCAAAATGGCCGCGGTCGGTCACAAGAGGCCAAACAAGCCATTAAAATGGCCGCGGCTACGGAAAAATGGCGGCAATACGCCGCATGGCGGTACCGCTGGCGCGGGGGAATAGGAAAAAGAAAACCTTGACCCCAGGACCATCCACTGGAATTACGGTACCGCTAGTCGCCCCCCCCCCTCCGCACCCCGGGGGGGGGGGGGGGGTGTCACTCACCATTCCCACCCGGTAGCAGACCTTCCTCCCTTCAGGTGGAGAGGGATGCTGCAGGCATCTCGGACGTAAGTGGAGTTTTCCCACAAGCCCCCCCCCCCCCCACGGAAAGGGTACGATGCGGCGGAGCCCGCTAAAGCTAAGGGTAGCTCGCATCCATCGGCCATGCTGGGGAAATTTCAGGATTCGAGTTATCCTCTATGCCCCAGCCGGCTACTTGATAGCAGTCTTCATCAGATAGCTCGAGATAAGCAAATAGAAGAAAAAATGAGGAACCGCAGATCCCATAAGGGAAAAACTGATATGCTATGCAGAGCTGGGGGGTTATATGCTGAGTGAGGATGGCCCACTGGGAGGGGCCAGCTTGCTTTTTTTCTTTTTGCCTAGTCTACTCCTAGTAGGATGTGCATAAACCCCACATGTCATGAATAGAGGCTGCGTCTGTCAATGAACGTAAGAGAAACACATTTTCTGTTAGAAATGTATTTGCTCCAGAAAAATGTTTTGCTCCTTTGAATTTTCTCTTCACTTGCAGTCAAAGTCAAAACATCGATTTGATTGCACCAACAATTAAAAAAAATAAATAAAAAAAATCGAACAATTGTTTTTCAAACAAAAGTCTACTAATACTGTATATTAGAGAAACAAACGTTCCTGTAGCGCTCCAGAGGAACTGTGACGCCACTATAGATCCAAACCATATGGGAAACAAGGAGAACGACCCAGAGCAGATGTGGCACATCGGACAAAATAGAAAAAAGCAATTAAAATGAGACTAGTGCTCTGCAAGCTTTGCTCCAATGATATATAAGTAAAAACATACCATGTAGGGTACAAATGCCAAATTGTACCCCACATGGTATGTTTTTACATCATTGGAGCAAAGCCAGCAGAGCGCTACACTCATTTTGATTGCTAATACTGTATATGGCTAGCTAAAGTGGAATTAAAGTCTCTCAATCAACATTTTCAAATCTTATGCTGCTAGTATTAGTAAATAGATTGAGAGATCTATTACATTTACATGTAAAATGTATATTTCTTTTAACACTTATTTTCAGTTGCTTTTTGGTTTCTGACTAAGGCCAAAATGATGAATGCCATACATCCCAGGAGTATTCATGGGCATTTAATTTCTTTCATCTGGAGAAGGGGCTGTCTCAGCTAGGAACCTCCTTCTGCCTGCACTAAGAGCAGATGGATTCCAGGAAGTAAATGCTACATGAATCATCTGCCCTCAAGATTGCCACAGCTAGCAATGCTAGGGAAGTGTTTCTCAAAGTGATTTTTCAACAAAATAAAAGAATAGAGACAAGGATGGATTGGTGAGTTAGCTTAGAAAGTTAAAAATATATTAACCACTTAAGGACCGGAAGGATTTCCCACGTTAGAACCAGAGCACTTTTTGCAATTCAGCACTGTGCCGCTTTAACTGTCAATTGTGCGGTCGTGCGACTAGTACCCAAACTAAATCTGCATTCTTTTTTTCCCCACAAATAGAGCTTTAGCTTTGTTTTTGGTGGCATTTAATCACTTCCGTGTCATTTCTGATCACCGCTATAAACAAAAAAAGAGTGACAATTTTGAAAAAAAAAAAAAAAAAAAAAAATGTATTACTTTTTGCTAAAATATATATAAAAAAAAATAAATAAATATATATATATATATATATATATATATACACACACATACACACAGTGCCTTGTGAAAGTATTCGGCCCCCTTGAACTTTGCGACCTTTTGCCACATTTCAGGCTTCAAAGATATAAAACTGTAATTTTTTGTGAAGAATCAACAAGTGGGACACAATCATGAAGTGGAACAAAATTTATTGGATATTTCAAACTTTAACAAATAAAAAACTGAAAAATTGGGCGTGCAAAATTATTCACCCCCCTTAAGTTAATACTTTGTAGCACCACCTTTTGCTGCGATTACAGCTGTAAGTCGCTTGGGGTATGTCTCTATCAGTTTTGCACATCGAGAGACTGAAATTTTTGCCCATTCCTCCTTGCAAAACAGCTCGAGCTCAGTGAGGTTGGATGGAGAGCGTTTGTGAACAGCACTTTTCAGTTCTATCCACAGATTCTCGATTGGATTCAGGTCTGGACTTTGACTTGGCCATTCTAACACGTGGATATGTTTATTTGTGAACCATTCCATTGTAGATTTTGCTTTATGTTTTGGATCATTGTCTTGTTGGAAGACAAATCTCCTTCCCAGTCTCAGGTCTTTTGCAGACTCCATCAGGTTTCCTTCCAGAATGGTCCTGTATTTTCCTCCATCCATCTTCCCATCAATTTTAACCATCTTCCCTGTCCCTGCTGAAGAAAAGCAGGCCCAAACCATGATGCTGCCACCACCATGTTTGACAGTGGGGATGGTGTGTTCAGGGTGATGAGCTGTGTTGCTTTTACGCCAAACATAACGTTTTGCATTGTTGCCAAAAAGTTCGATTTTGGTTTCATCTGACCAGAGCACCTTCTTCCACATGTTTGGTGTGTCTCCCAGGTGGCTTGTGGCAAACGTTAAACAACACTTTTTAACCACTTGACAACTGGGCACTTAAACCCCCTTAACAACCAGACCAATTTTCAGCTTTCAGCGCTCTCACACTTTGAATGACAATTACTCAGTCATGCAACACGACTTTTAACCAGACCAACAATTCCCCCAAATTCACGGGTCAACAGTTCACCAATTTTTCACAACAAATTGCAAACGGTGTTCGGTGGACCCTCTGTGTGGTTTGTACACCTTCTTCCACGAGACCAGTCTACTTTGGTTTTAGCTTGAAAAACCGTTGTTACGTTTTGCAATACAAACCGCATTTTCGTTGTGTCGAGTAGTGGGACTTGTGTGGTAGGGGTGACAGTTTGTACCACCACCGTCGTAGTACCAAACCCGGACGAAAAGAAGTCGTCCCTGTCCCTTCTACCAATTT
>BLSH010145479.1:199201-212196 GCA_018402905.1 Glandirana rugosa | reverse complement strand
AGAAATGAATTCTCACCATCCGTAAACGCGACCACTTTTGCGCAAACCAATCAATAAACGCCGATTGCGATTTTTTTTATCGCAAATATGAGGAAGAATATAAATCGGCCAAAAACGGTGAAAAAAAATGTTTTTTTATATTTTTTTTTTGGATTTGTATTCTAGCAAAAAGTAAGAAATTTGGGTTTTTTTGCAAAATTGTCGCTCTTCTTTTGTTTATAGCGGCGATCAGAAATGACGCAGAGGTGATCAAATACCACCAAAAGAAAGCTCTATTTGTGGGAAAAAAAGGACGCAAATTTCGTTTGGGTACAACGCCGCACGACCGCGCAATTGTCAGTTAAAGCGACGCAGTGCCGAATCGCAAAAAGGGCTCCGGTCGTAAAGCTGGAAATCCTTCCGGGGCTGAAGTGGTTAATCTTAGCCGTTGCAGGCAAATATTGCGTTTACCATGTGATGTACTCTATGATTATTGTGCACAGTGCATTGACTGTAATGAGTGTTAATTTTTTCTTTTTGACAATAAAATTGTTGAATATAAAAAAAAAAAATTGACCATATCACCGGATCCGGGTTGTTTAAGAAGTGTGATAGCCTAGGATTCATCCAGAGCAGGGCTGAAGGGGATACACCCAGGTAACTCGGACATGCCCATTTCAGGGCCACCTCCCAAGCTTTTATGGGCGATCGCATGGAGGTGGTTAATGAAAGACTAGTGCGTTGTCCCTTATGTATCGCAAGTCGCAGACTCTCGAAAGATGCCAAATGGGCCGCCTCTAGTACCATGGCTGAGTCTCCATCTTCCGCTGTGAGCCACCAGTGTGCAAACACCATTTGGCCCGCTATGTAATATTTATTCCAGTCCGGGAGGGCTAGTCCTCCCCGGCCCAGTGGTTCCTGAAGCGTTTTTAGACCTATACGGGCAGGTTTGGGGGACCAGAGAAATGTACCGGTCAGACTATCTAGTTTTTTTAAATATGATTTAGGTATCCATATTGGGGCATTTCTGAGGAAATACCAGATTACTGGGAGTATTTTCATTTTAAGGAGGTTGATTCTCCCTATCAGAGATAAAGGAATCTTTAACTATCCTTGAATTTTACTTTTGAACATCAATAGAAGGGGCATTAGGTTGAGGGTCATATAGTCTTTTAATATCCGTTGATATTTTGATTCCCAAATAGGTTAGGGATGTTCCTAACTGGAGGGAGTGGGACATCCGGGTCTGCCACCTCCCTTGCTCCCTCATCCAGTGGAAGGATTGAGGGCTTACTCCAGTTTTAGTAAATTTAGAGCCACTTGAAGGGAATCCCCGGGGTCTTTAATGAAAAGGATAAGACCGTCTGCATATAACGCTAAGCACTAGATAGACCCAGCCCGAATGGCCCCAGAGGGGCTAGCATTTCTGAAGGCTATTACCAGTGGTTCCATAATTAGGGCTAAGAGAAAGGGGGACAGGGGGCAGCCCCGTCTAGTACCCCTTCCTATGGTGAAGTATGGAGAAGTCTCCAAACCCAATCTCAGTGCTACTCGAGGGGAGCTATAGAGCAACCCAATCCACCCCTGGAACCTAGGGCCAAACCCCATTCTCTCTAGCATCGTGTGCATGTACTGCCAATCAGCCGAATCAAAGGCTTTCTCAATGTCTATTGACACCATAACTCTGGGAGAAGAGCCCTCGTTCGGAAGCTGTAAATAGGTGAATACCCCTTCGAAGGTTTGTATCCGTAGATTTCCCGGGCATGAACCCTGTTTGGTCAATGTCGGGAAGATTTTTGTCAGTATTTTTAGGTCCATATTCAGTAGTGCGATTGGGCGATAGGAGGAACACTCCAAGGGGTCCTTGCCTGGTTTGAGCAACGGGATCACATAAGCTTCAAGCATAGACTTCAGAAGGGTCTGATGCTTGAGGCAGTATTCCAACAATGCCTCTAGTCTTGGGGATAGGGCTTTCGCATGCGTCTTATAAAAGTCTGCCGAAAATCCATCAGGAACAGGGGGGCTTTGGCCGGTGGAAATGCATAGATAGCTGTTAATATTTCTTTCAGAGTAATTTTGGCTTCTAACAAGTCCCTGTCTGCATCGGAAAGATAGGGAGGGGTAAGTCAGCCAGCAAACCGTCTAGCTCTCCTTGGTCATATGGGGAGATAGGTGCATATGATAGTAAGGAGAAATAGTTGAAGACCGTCATGACCTCAGAAGGGGCTGAGACCCTGTCCCCGCCAATATTTTAATACTAGGGATATTTGGTGGGGGCGATTTGTCCGCCACAAGGAGAGCCAGCAGTTTACCGTTCTTTTCACCCTGGGAGAATATAGACTGTTCTCTGGTGCCCACCTCAGTGTGGGCCAAATCTGCACAGTGTAGTGAGATCATGCGTTGAGCCTCCAGGAGTGGTATAAGTGACTCATCTGATGGTGACTCAGCATGAGCCCCCGCACATTCCCTTTCCTCATTTTGTAATTTTAACATTAATTCATTGGGATCCTTATGGACTAATTTTATAGCTGAGATACACTCCCCTCGTGCCACTGCCCTGAAAGCATCCCATACAATCGGAGGGCGCTAGTTCCCTCATTGCCAGCCCAATACGCCGCCACCGAGGTCTGAAGCTGGGACACAATCTTCTCCTCCGCTAGCCACCCAGGCACCAAGCGTCACCCATTTCCCCTAGTGGCAGGGCCCAACTTTAGTGTAACTGCCAGTGGATTATGGTCCGACAGGCCCCCCACCAGGTACCTTACCCCCTGTATCAAGTTTAGCAAAAGAGGGTTACCAAATGCAAGATCTATTCTAGCCGCAGAGCGGTGAGCTTAAGATATATGAGAGAAACATCTCGTCTGCGGGCATTTCCAGCGCCACAATGCTAACAATCCAGCTGTTGAGGCCCAGGGAACTAGATCGGGAGAGCTCCCCCTACCAGTGTTGGAAGAGTCCAAGGCAGTATCCAAAATAGAGTTGTAATCCCCCATCCACACCGTAGGAAGGTGCGCATGAGGGGCCAACTTGACTAGAAGATCAAACAACAGTTGGGAGGAGGCAAGTATACATTCACCACCAGTAGTGTTATCTGGCCGATAGTCAGCACCAAAGCCACATATCTCCCCCTCCCCCCCCCCGGGTCCGAGAGCACCTGGTGGATGGTAGATGGAATTTGTTTACTTATAAGTATGGTGACACCCCTAGCAAAGGTGGAGTAGGTGGCATGCAGAGCCCTTTGTGCTCATGGCCTGCGCAGGTCCAACACTATTTCCATCCAGGTGTGTCTCCTGGAGGAGGATATGCAGCTTAATGGTTTTGAGGTAATTAAAAACAGCAGCTCTTTTATATTCATCTTTCATCCCACGCACATTCCATGAGACTATATTGAGACATAGCCATGGGATGCCCGGTTGGAATGGGTACTTAGCAAATAGTCAGTTAGTAAGTAGGTCAGCACCCCACAACAGGTGTCGGGGTTCTGGGGAAGGACCCGCAGACTTTTAGAAGCATAGAAGCTGGTGAATAAACAGTCCCTGCCGTCATGCCCAATACGAAAACAAAAACGTGGGCTTGGGCTTGATCCAGGGGATCCGGCCCGACATGCGGCTTGTACCCAAATGTTGGCAACAACCATTCAATAAGCCAAAAAAATGTTGAGAGTTCAGCCGTTGGTCACAAAAGTTCAGCATTACTGTTCTTTTCTGTCTGATTCAAGAGATGCTCTACTACCAGGATAACTAGGGATGTCCTTTTATCCCCCGGGTGTGAATTCAGTACATTCCAAATCTACAGTGGTATTTGTAAAGATTTCCCAACATCAAAAAAGGAAGAGAGCCCCAGGCCACAAATCTCATAGCACAGTCCGTAAAGTTCTATAATAGCCAGGCACAACAGGTGCAGTAGTGCAGTAAACAGCAAGCCTTTCTATACTTGTGACCTGTAGAGCAGCTCCATGGGGAGGCCTCATGATCTATGGATCTCTGTCCACCCAATCGCACGTCTCCTGCGGTGTGTCAAAAAATGTAATCACTCCCTTGTGTTGCACTCTAAGTTTGCTGGGGTATAACATACTATATTTGATGTTTTCGCCCTCAACCGTTTCTTAATGTCAATAAAGGAACGGCGCCTTCTTTGGGTCAGCACAGAAAATCGGGGAATAGCATAATTTTTGCATTTTCGTATTGGAGCTCTTGGTGCTTCCTGGCTTCAGCCAAAATCATGTCTATGCCCCTATAATTTAGGAACCGGACCAAGAAGGGTCTGGGTAGGGGCGTCCCGGCGGGCGACTGCCAGTGGGGACTCTGTGTGCCCTTTCCACCACATATGTGGGGGGCAAGTCGTCCAGAGACAGGAGCCCTTTGAAAAAAGTCTTTGCAAACACCGTCATTTTTGTACCCTCCACTCCTTCAGACAGCCCCACTACTCATTTCGTCTCTGGTGGTCTTCAGCGTCGTCTGCTCTATTCTGTAAGGATCTTACCATTTCCTGTAGCTCGGCCAGTTGTGATCAGTGCGTATATGCCATATCTCCCACCTCAGAGATACGATCCTCCGCAGCAGTCACTTTGCCCCACACCTTGTCAAGGTCTTGTCTGATCAGGGCACATTCACTGGTGAGATGGTCGATGTGCACCAGCAGCTAAGTCTTACAAGCCGCCAGGGCCTCCAGTATAGGCTTAGTGATCGCCTCCACGCTGCTCCCTAGCGATATGGGCACCTCCGACGGCGATCCTGGGCTTTTTGCCTCCGACACCTTTCCTCCCACCATCTTGGCTGTTACCGCTCTGGCGTGTGGGGACGGCGTCACAGGATCCAAGATGGCGGAGGAGGGGCCTGTAGTTTTGCCGAGGAAGACACCGGCTGTTTCTGTGGCTGCTTCCCCTTAGTCTTTCCCCTGCCAGACGGCATCTCGGTGGTCTAAGGAGGCTGTTACACTATGTACCGGGATGTGAGATTTGGAGAATCCGCCGTTAGTTCGGATAAAAGGACACGATTAATGCAGAGCACCCTGCAGACACGTTCTACCTTGTTCACATCCGGCCACGCCCACCGACATTTTCTCATGTTTAGTGGTGATTACACCTTTCTCCAATTTATCCATAAATATATTAAGTTTACCATCATAATCAGAAAAGCCTGCAACATTCTTCAAAGCAGATAATTCCTTTTGAATTTCGGACATCTCACCTTGTAGCCATTCTAGCTCTTTTTTTTTATTTTTTATTTTTTTTAGACAAAATAATATTGTCCATCAGTTTAAAAAAGCGGGCTGATAAGGCGGTTGTCCACTCCTGCTCAAGGTCATCATTAAACAGATCAGATATTGGGAATTTTTTCAATCTTAATCCACGTGGGATATGTCCCAAAGGTATGTAATCAGTAAAGGTACTCTCGTCCCAATACAATCTGATCTCCTTGGCCATCAGACTCTCCAATTTTCGGAATGTTCTTTTCAAGATGATCTCTGATCTGTGTCTGCAATGGAGGATATACGTCCTTGTCGGTTAGTTCGGAGAGGATTTTCTGATGGAGCCGTAAAAGTTTGGCTAAATCCCATCTCCGGATTAGTTGCTACCGATGCCGCCATGTTAAGAAACAGCAGAGGACTGAAAAACCACCAATGTGGTCAGTAATTCATTCACAGGTTAAAAGGGCACTTGGGCTGAGCAAATGAAAATGTATGCATAGTCCAGACTTTCCAAAAAACGGGGGAGAGAAAACACCCGCTCCAAGCCACCAACCTCAATACCTGTTGTCAAAAGAGAATCAGTCCAATCTGCAGGTGCTGCATGAATGCAGATGAATGAAAAAAAAAAAGAAAAAAAATCACTGGACGACCGCACATCCGAAAATTGCTGTTTATTGAAGATTATAAAAGCATAAAGTCCACAACAATTAGAGGCATATCAGGGGTGCAACATATCCAGAGATAGGGTATGGCCTGACGCGTTTGACGTCACAGCTTAATCAAAGCTGACTGTGTAGTACTGCTTGCTGAATATATGTGTCAGGATTATTCTCTGAAACCCAAAGATTGGAGTCTACCACCCTGCTGTAGCCAATCAATGAAAATCACTTATATGTGCAGCGCAGCAGTATAACAGACCTACATTAAAATGAATCCCTTAAAATCTTTATTTTGGTGTATGTCTGTCATACTGCTGCGCTGCACGTGTGATTTTAATTGATTGGCTACAGCAGGGTGGTGGACCCCAATCTTTGGGTTTCAGAGAACCATCCTCACACATATATTCAGCAAGCAGTATTTTTATCTGTTTATAGACGGCGATTCGCAGGACACTGCCACTCTGCAGCAGTAAATGTACGCGAGCCGGTCGGGAACCGGTTAGTGTTTTCCGTTTATAGTGCTCACATACACTTAAGTTCTGCTTCCAACCTACCTGTGTGCATAAACCAGAGGAAGGATTAATTATAAAATAATCCCTATGCATTCATTTTGAAGTATGCATTACAACCACAAAAACCTCACCTAAGAGTTCTCAGTCCATTAATCTTGGTTGTTAAAACCTTTAGCCTGCTGCCTGCTGCAGTCTTCAGGGTAAATTCAAGTCCATTAATTTTTTTCTCAGATAGTTCTCTCGATTTCTTTAAGGGTAAAAAATGGAATGCCAATTAAAAATAAATGAATGACTGATACAATATTTATAAATACACACAAAATATTTTTTCCTAGTTACCCGAGGGACACATTAGTTAAAGCAGTAAAAATCCCAAAAGCAAATACATGAATTTATTATAAACTTAGATGTTATGGCTGCATTAGTGTTCTTTTTTAGGCTTTTATTTTCACCTGGTGATCCAGTTGCCAGACTGATTCACAAGAACCAGCTGCCCTGCAGTTGTGGCAGCTAGTGGGTTGAGGCAAACCACTTAACACTGGCACGGGTGCTTACAATAATCAGCGTTCATTTATTTATGCAACACCTTTAATCCAAATAGAAAAAAAACTGTTGCTTTAACTGCTAACAAGGTGTTAACTGTAGCTTGATTTTAATTTGTTAGTGTATTTAAATTTGCTAGAACATCTATCAGTACCCTCCCCCTCATACTGACAGTGTTGTTGTCCGAAGGTGTATCTGTTGCTCCATCATCCAGAGTACAGACACCCAAATACAGGAAGTGTTACTGGCCGGATCATCGGGTGTAAATAGAGCAAAAATAAGCCTAAACAACTAAAACAAATGCAGGCATGGTATCTAATGATTGGAAAGCTGCTATACGTTACACGTTTTGGCTGTATTACCACTTTAGGTGCCAATACCTATACCTAGCAGAACGGTTGCATAAAAAGGCTAGAACTCCCACCACACAATGAAGTCAAACTAAGGGGTAGCTACCGATACTTTGAGGGTGAGTAAATGATAAATTTATAAAAAAAAAAAAAAATCGGAAAAAGAATCAGACATGTGCCAACTAAGCTACAGATAATGGTAGGGTCTGTGTCCTCTAATAAGCTAATCAAGAAGGTAATTTAATGGCAGGATATAAATGATTTTCTTTAACCACTTCAGCCCCGGAAGGATTTCACACTTTACAATCAGAGCACTTTTTGCGATTCGGCACCGTGTCGCTCTGACAATTGCGCGGTCGTGCGACGTTGTACCCAAACAAAATTTGCATCCTTTTTTTCCGACAAATAGAGATTTCTTTTGGTGGTATTTGATCCCCTTTGCGTCATTTCTGATCACCGCTATAAACAAAAAAATAGCGACAATTTTGCAAAAAAACAAAATTTCTTACTTTTTGCTAACATGCAAATCCCAAAAAAAAAAAAATTCTCATCGGTTTTGGCCGATTTATATTCATTTTTGGTAAAAAAAAAAAAAAAAAAAAAAATATATATATATATATATATATATATATATATATATATATATATATAGATAGATAGATATATAGCAATCTGCGTTTATTGATTGGTTTGCGCAAAAGTTGCTGCGTTTATGGGTGAGAATTCATTTCTGTGGCTTATTTTTTTACTAGTAATGGCGGCGATCTGGGATTTTTAGCAGTACTGCGATATAGTGGCGGACATGTCGGGCCATTTTGACACTTTTTTGGGACCATTGGCATTTATAAAGCGATCAGGGTTATAAAAATGCACTGATTACTGTGTAAAGGCCATTGGCAGTGAAGGGGTTAACCTGGAGGGGGCGCTCTAAGGCTGAGGGTTAACTGTGTTCCCTGGGCGTGTTCTAACTGTATGTGGGCCAGGCTGGCTGGAGGAAAGGAGTGATCACGGCTTCCATATAGAGGAAGCCTGTGATCACAGCCCTTCCCCTTCTAACAGAACGGACCTTCGTTCTTTCACTGCGGGGGGGGCATTCTCGGGTAGCTGGCGAGGATCGAGCCTGCCCTACCTGCTCCCTGGCCCCCCAGGAACACAGTGAGCGTGCACGGGATATTGCAGCCACCGTCATATGACGGCGGTTTGCTATATCCAACCACTTTGCCGCCGTCAGACGCTGATCGGCAAGTGGTTAAAAACACCCTTTTCCACCATTTTTTACTTTAATTAGGGAATCCAGATGAAGGGAGGTGAGAAGAAAATGTCCTAGTTTAGGTGAAAGAGGGTCACTTGGGGAAAATGTATGCATAATACCAAACTATGCTCATCAAGCCAAGGTAGCAGGGTACAAGTTTTGATACCACTTGATGGACTGCAGCTATCATTACCTCAGGTGTGCTTGGTCCTCATCCTCGTGATTGATTTCTCGCCTTAACAAGGTGCCCCTCCCCCAATCTGAACAATCCAAACAAGATAGCTACCAGTGCTCAGATTGATAGGCCAACTCGCTGAGTGACTCTCCAGGAACAGGGCAAACTCTGAAGTCAAAGCCAAAGGCTCTAGATATGAGCGTTTTCCGAAGGTCACTTCCAGGCTAGCCCCATAATATCCACTACCATTGAGGTTTGGTCACGGCACTCCAAAGCCATGCTGAGGAGAGGCCTTCTTGAATACCTGCATGTCATAACAATTTGTTGGAGGCAATAACGGACTATCCACGGTACGTAATGAACATGAGACAAAATTCATAAAAATATGCAGTTTTATTTAAATATATTATTAAAAACAATTTCTCCGCCTATAAGGCCGGAGAACTCATCAAAGCAACACAAATACATTGATATAAAGGCTGAAGCTGAATGTTGGAAGATCTAGCTCATGACCCCAAGAATAGGGATCCAGACTGGGACACTAATCCAACATCTACTTTTACATGTTTCGCGGGGGTCTGCTTCATCAGAAGGAAACAACTTCAGCTTACAATATTTCTATAAAAAATCTGATTTTGTACATGAACACATATGAAATAACATCATGGTTACATATAGTAATTCAACATAATGGACCCTAGATGGCAGTGCTTAGCTAGGGCAGATTCAATATATTAGAATATATGGTGGTTTTGAGGTCTCATCCCATCCACCCTGTGGGCAAGGTACTCCCCAGGGAAAGCATAGATTGGATACCTGCTATCATACAGACCAGCTCTTGTAGTGATGCCCTGCAGAAAAATGTTGAAAGAGTAGGTTAGACTGGCTACTATAGCCGAAAGCGGTGAGTGAGTGAGTGGCAGATATCCAACAGAGTAGTTTTACACAAGTCGATCAAAAGATTGACTTCTATACAACCACTTTGCTCATACATGCATTGAAAAAAAAAATCGCCCGGTTCAGCAGGAACTTCAGTCCATTGTATGGCCAGCTTTAGTCTTTTCTTAGCAATGCTGAACGAAAGAGCTCCATTCTTCTAGGACACTACCAAAAAAACGAAGGCAAGCTGCTATAGGGACTCGTAGTGAGTGAGTCTGCAGTTTGTTTACAACTTTCAAATCCTCCTGTAGGAGGCAGTACAATCACCTGAGGGTTACAATCTTCCCGAGTCTCTTAAAGCCCAATTCCATGATATTAGTCTAGCTATAAGGCCAGGCAGGGTACTCTGTCTCCCCTCATGAATGTCCAACGACATAGCTAATGTGGAGACAATCACTTGACAACCGGTTCCTGTCTCAGCTACAAGCACTTGTTGGAGAGAAGTGGCAGCAAGAAGAATTAGAGCGTAAGGGGAGTGTGTTCAGCTTTCTGTTCCTCTGTAGGACGTGGAATACCCTAAAATGGCAGAACTACAAAAATTCATCTAATTTGTTTGAAAAATGAAGCAAATTGATAAGGTGTCTAGGAACACAATAGGAAAAAGCATGCCGTTTTAACCACCACAGTTGAGAGGCAGTTATACCACTCCTCAACCACTATTCCATTTAGCTGCAAAGGCAACAGGCGGGAGGTTACACATGCCCCAGTTGTGATGCTTTGCAGCTGTGGCAGCAATTATACCCTCTGTAGGCTCACCATTTGTGATGCATTCAAGTGAACAGAGGTGCTTGTTTAGGGTCCAAGGGGTTAAAGCAGGTGATGAGAAGGCAATATGCTGTCTTCACTGGCTCAAAAATGCTCTCTGAAGAATGGTCTGTACAAAGATGGCTCTTCAGAGAGCATCGCAAGTGTAAACAAATCCTTATGGTAACATGACTGGTATAGCGGTGATCAGGGTAGCTGGGATGGTGTGGCTGCATTTGAGAACACTGACTGGTAAGGAACGTGTTGCCTTCAGAACGGTTCTTTGTGGCATAGATTCAACAAGGTGTTGGAAATATTGATCAGATCTTGGTCCATATTGACATAATAGCATCACGTAGTTGCTGCAGATTTGTTGGCTGAACATGCATAATGTGAATCTTTCAGGGCTCGAATCCTGCAGGAACGCATGGGAACGGCATTCCTGTACCTTCACAGCAGGAAAGCAAATTGAATCAGTGAGATGTATTATAGGAGACGAGTCTAAAAGGCGGGACCTTATTATACGCTGGAGGACAACGTCTGAGGGAGGGGAGGAAGGGCGCGCAGAGATATGCGAATCCAAGATCCAGAACACTGATGTGGCTGCATTGCTGGGCACTGGTGAGGCTGCATTTGCTGGGCACAGGTGAGGCTGCATTTGCTGGGCACTGATCAGGCTGCATTTGATGGGTACTGATCAGGCTGCATTTGATGGGCACTGGCAAAGCTGCATTTGATGGGCACTGGCAAGGCTGCATTTGATGGGCACTGGCAAGGCTGCATTTGATGGGCACTGGCATGGCTCCATTTGATGGGCACTGGCAAGGCTGCATTGATGGGCATGGAACAGGCAGCATTTGATGGGCACTGAGGAGTGAGCGGCCCGGGGCTATAAAAGGAGGGGAAGGGTTAAAGGACTTTAACCACTTGCCGACCGCCCGCCGCAGCGTGACGGCAACAAGGTGGTTCGTTATCGCGAACCGCCGTCACAGGACGGCGGCCGCGATAACTAGCATTGTGAGCGCACGCGCCGCCGGAGGCGCGCATGCGCGCTCACTGTGTGCGGGGGGAGCCAGGCAGCGGGTAGGGTGGACTCGATCGCCGCCGGCTACCCGCGATGGCTCCCCCGCACTGAAAGAACAGAGGTCCGTGGATGTAAACACAGACTTCCATTCTGTTGAAGGGGGAAGGGCGATGATCACAGCCTTCCTGTAAATGGAAGCTGTGATCATCCCCTTTCCCCAGCCAGGGCAGTCCCCCCACAGTAAGAACACGCCCAGGGAACACAGTTAACCCTTAGAGCGCCCCCTGCAGGTTAACCCCTTCACTGCCAATGGCATTTACACAGTAATCAGTGCATTTTTATAGCACTGATCGCTGTATAAATGCCAATGGTCCCAAAAAAGTGTCAGAATGCTCCGACATGTCCGCTGAAATATCGCAGTACCGCTAAAAATCACAGATCACCGCCATTGCTAGTAAAAAATAAAAAAAAATAAAAAACCCCAGAAATTAATTCTCATCATCCGTAAACGTGGCCACTTTTGTGCAAACCAATCAATAAACGCCGATTGCGATTTTTTTTTACCAAAAATATGAGGAAGAATATAAATCGAACAAAACCGATAGAAAAAATGTTTTTTTATATTTTTTTTTGGATTTGTATTTTAGCAAAAAGTAAGAAATTTGGGTTTTTTTGCAAAATTGTCGCTCTTCTTTTGTTTATAGCGGCGATCAGAAATGACGCAGAGGGGATCAAACACCACCAAAAGAAAGCTCTGTTTGTGGGAAAAAAAGGAGGCAAATTTTGTTTGGGTACAACGTCGCACGGCCGCGCAATTGTCAGTTAAAGCAACGCAGTGCCGAATCGCAAAAAGTGCTCCGGTCCTAAAGTGGGAAATCCTTCCGGGGCTGAAGTGGTTAAAGGTACCACTATGATCCCAAATTGGAAAAAGGAAGTGCTCACAAATGTATAAAAATTCACATTTTATTATAACAAGTATAAAAAATCATGATAAAAACAATGTAACTTATGTGCATGCTGTCACAATATATCTCTCCCATATGTGTTTAGAAATCAAAAGCTATACACAAAAACCTGTGCAAATTGGCACAAATCAATCGCTAGTTGAGTGAAGCATATATATGTATATGTGTGTATTATATACAGGGAGTGCAGAATTATTAGGCAAGTTGTATTTTTGAGGAATAATTTTATTATTGAACAACAACCATGTTCTCAATGATTCCAAAAACTCATTAATATCGTCTTTACATATAAACACTTAAAACTCTACAATATAACCAAAGTGACGACTTTTATTTATTAACTTTACCCATATATAAACAAAAAACAATTCAACGGATTATTAATACGTGTCATTATCAGTGGACGTGTGTGTCTATAGGAGGATTTTATCGATGTTGATTTTTGTTTGATTTTTGATGAAGGTTTTTATAAGTCGAAACTATAATTACTCAAAAACCTTAGTAACTCTTGTACCAACAACAAGTTATTATTTTAATAAGGAGTTTTTATGTTGAACGGATTATTAAGACGTGAGGGACATATATTATGTGTGTATATGTATATATACGAAGTGAGTTGATCGCTAACTAAACACGGTTAAACGTGTCCAAAAACACATATCG
>BLSH010145479.1:114313-164764 GCA_018402905.1 Glandirana rugosa | reverse complement strand
GGGCGCGCGGGGGACCCCGCGCGTGTGCCCTTGTAGGCACTGGCAGCCCAGGCCCCCTGGGCTGACTAGTGCCTAGCACTACTTACCGGCGACACGCGCCGGAAAGTGGTGCACTAGCGCGGCAGTTTACTGCCGCACTAGTGTACATTTGTTCGGCCGCCTTTGATCAGTCGGGTCCCCCGGACCCGACGGTCACGGATGTTCCCGTGTGCGCGCCCCAGGGGGCGCGCGGGAAGCGCGATTCTGGGAGGACGTCAATAGACGTCCTCCCAGAATTAAGCAACCGCCCTGTAGACGTCAATTGTCTATGGGGCGGTTGTTAAGTGGTTAAAGTTCAAGTCTGCCCTGTCAGCCATGTTGAACAAAGATGGGCCTTGGATCCTCTAGTGATGCGTTTCTTAAAGGCAGTAATAGAGTTCAGGTCTCCAATAGATCTTTTTCTGAAGTGGGACCTGCCTTTAGCTCTGAAAGCCTTATTAGCACCTCCATTTGGTCCGGTGTCCTCATGCTCTTTGTCTCAGTGCAATTTATTGATGACTATTGCATCAGCCAGAAGGGTGTCTGAACTGTGTGCTCTCTTTGCCAGGGAGCCGTATTGCCTAATACTCCAAGATAAAATAGTACTCACTCAGACCGGTCTCAATCTTTCTTCCAAAAGTAGCATCAGCTTTGCATATGCATTGGGAATCAGTCTTATCGGCTTTCCCAGATAGTAACTTGGAAAACGAATGGACTAGGCTGGATCTAGTGCAGGCCTTATCAATATACCTAGTGCGAACTAAGGGTTTCTGGAAACAAGATCAGCTCATCTTTCCCGGAGGCTCCAGGGAAGGCATGGCTATGCCACCTAGAATGGTGTCTTCCTAGATCGTAAAAACTATTCAGATGACATATAGAGAATCGGGATATCCTCCGCCATTGGAGGTCAAAGCACAATCTATGAGAGGCATGGCAGATTCCTGTGCATCATACGCTAAGGTGTCAACAGAAGCAGTGTGCAGACTAGCTAGCTGGAGTGCACCTATTACTTTCATTCATGGATGTATACATGTAAAATGTTTTATGGTTTGTATATTTTTGTATCCTTGGTTTTTTCTTTTATGGAGGGTTCTTTTTTTTCTCTTTTTTGTTCTTCACAAAAATACACTTTCAACTTGTCATTTAGCCTGCTAATGGTTTTTAATTATGTCTTAAGCAATCCTTGCATCTGTACCCAATTTGAGTAGAATCTAATTAACTCCCTAATCACGCTAGATTGATGAACATCTGATGGAGGAGGGATTTCTTTTGTATATTTAAATGCTGTACTTTTGCAATGTCTTTGTAATGATGCTCATGGTCGAGTGAAATGTGTCTACCATATGTCCTGTACCCTGTATGGCTATATTTTCTCAATAAAATAAAGCAAACAGAATTGGTCGTGGAGTGCCGCCATTTGTTTGGTCTTCCGGCCATGCAGAAAGGGCCTATTGGCTGCATCTGCCTGCTACACTAGCTGCGGCCTGGCGGGGCCTAGTGACGGCCGCCATCTTGCCACCTCAGGCCTAGCCACTTCGCTCACCCTACACTCGCCCTGGGCTACCTATGGTCCACCCAGGCCGGCATTTACTGGGGCCTATTGACAGCGGACATATTAGTACTCCCATCCCAATCCTCAATACTGCCATGGAATCAGGCCACTTTCCCAACTACAGACCCCCTCTCGGGAGTATAAAGGACAGATGCCCTTATAGAACAATCCTCCCATTAAGATGTGTGCTCAGCAGGGGGCTTGGCAGATGGAGGGCTAAGACCATGCACTGCTGAGCTCTGTGATTCTCTGACACCGACAGGCAGTTTTCTACATAACCCACACTCATGTCCTCTATATCAGCAGGTACCTCTCTCCCCGCTGACTCTGCTGAACTACAACAGGGCACCATGCAACGATATTTGCTCCGCACAGCAACATCCGAACCCCGGATGCCTAAGGACAAGCCAGTACCCGGACAGAAAGCGGGGAAGTCCAAACCTCTTCACTCCAGCGCAGCTACGGCCTGCACCAGTGAGGAAGAAACAGAGGATTCATCGGCTGTATGGCTAGACCCCATGGCGCCCACATACGGGTCCAAATCTACCCCTACTCCAAAACTACTAACAGACTTAAGCTGACTTCTGCCCCTCCGTCATGGAAAGTCCTCCCAAATCTGAAGCTGCAGCACTTCTTTCCTCCTGTCAAACCACTTTTGAGTCCTGGGCAAATAAAATGGAGGCTTCACTACAAGGTGGAACTACAGGCCCTAAAACAGTAGGTCTCTGCTACGGAAGAGGCTGTGTCAGCTTTGACCATTACCCAAGCAGATCATGCAGCTGGCATAATAGCACTTGAATCTGCATCCCAATCCCAACTATCCCGTCTGCGACAACACCAACTCCACATAGAGGACAGTGAAAACAGAAGCCACAGAAACATTAGACTTCAGGGCATACCTTAGGCAACTTCAGGGGCTGACTTGAAACCCACTGTCACTGCTGTTTTCTATTAAGTTCTGGGTAGAGATGTCACTACCCCTATTGAAGTCGACCGGGTGCATAGAGTTAGGTGGCTAGGTGGCAATGGAAGCGACCGCCCTCGTGATGTCCTTTGCCGGGTCCACTACTACACTCTGAAAGAGTAAAGCATGGCGGCTGGGCCCTGTGGATTTTGATAGCTCCTCTGTTCACCTATAACCTGACCTCTCCCGTAACATGCTTTACATGCGGAGGGTGGTTTGCCCCCTTCTGGATCAGATAAGGCAAGCTGGAGTTACTTATACTTGGGGACACCCCTTTAGCGTTAAAGTGACTCATAACAAATTTTACTGTCAGATCCAGACCAACTGCCTGACTTTTTCCTCTTTCTGGAGCAAGACGCAATAGATGTAATACATTGGTTACATCCTTCTGTGGACCAATTGAGACTCCCGGGAACTTATCCTCTTCTACACCGTTGCAGACGTCAGAGGTCAAGATCGACTTCTTCCAGCCGCAGGAGTCGTAGGCCTACCTCTTCTGAGGCTTGACCTGGCTCCCCAGGCTGAGCCCTAGAGCAGACCACGCTGTACCCAATGACCGTAACTGCTGGAGTCAAACTTACTTATTATAATAAATGGCGGGTTGGCTTTGAATTCTGTTTCTTTACCTGCTCCAACCCCTACAAGCTGCAAGCTTTTTCGCCTTTTGGTACATTACGATTGGACGCAAGGAATTTTTGACCACATGGGTCCGCTTCCTGCTCTTTGCTGGTGTGACTGATCTAGCTGGAGTTGGGGACGGCCATGATGTACTGTTCATTACCTATCTGAATACTAGCCTACCTATTAGTCCAGCTCTCGGTACAGAGCCCCATCGTAACTCCTCTGTGCCCAAAGACCATGACGGCAGGAGGGGCAACAGCTCCCCATAGACATTGACTGGCCTGGAGCGGACTATGACCCCTTCCTGCCCTGATCCCTGTCTGGGGTAACTGAGCTTATTGGCTCTCCATATAGTGAAACAGGACACTATGTAGGAGTATGGAACGTTCCCTGCTCTTAGCTGATGGCTTTTGTTCAGCTGGAGTTTGGGAAGGCCAGGTAACATCTTTCCTATCTGACTCTCAGTGTACATATGATATCTCACTGTTCTTATTACTGTTGTCTGTTTTATGATACCTTTATATTTACACTGTACTGGGCATCAAGCTTGTTTGTTGGGGGGCACTGCGTTCTCCCATAGATTTAAAGTAGACCATTGCTACCTTGAACCAGACGGGTGGAGGTTGTGGGGCTTCTGCAGGATGTTGTGCTTTAACTTGGACCGGCCCATATCTACCACAGGGGCTTTTTCTCAGGGCACATACCTTTCGTGAAATATGGCTCCTCAAATTCATCCCCAGATACCTAAACACCTCCCCTAGAAGTTGCCTACTCTGTAGTTCTGGGGCGGTCCCGGGTGGTCTCGGCCTGGTCCTGGTGATGTTTTCTCCGTTAGGTTACTACAGTTCTTTCCTTTACCTCTGATGCTAGTGTGGTTCTGCTCCTGGGCCCCTGAGTGGGACATGAAACATGGTTCATATATTAGTTAGCTTGAAAAGTACAACATGGTTTGTATAGATCCCTGCAGCGTACACACCCAGCCTCCAATTTGCATTACTAACTGGACGGTTCTTCACCAGGGAGAACGACTGATTTTTGTGTACTTGGGGGGGGGTCTCCAAGCATTTAGGTTGCCGGAGGGCGTGACCTTCCCTAGGTAAGCTACCTGCTGCCTCTACTACTTTTCATTCAAGGTGTGTTATTTACCTATTATGTTTGCCTGTTAAGCTGTCAGAATCACAACTCAGAATTCTTTCTTTTTTGACCGCTTTCCCACAATAGGATTGGCACAATTCGTGCCAGAAACGTGAAATTCACGAGGTGTCCGCTTCTGTGAACACGTTAGTTTTACTCAGATGAATCTCCCAGGCGTCCCTTTGATTACCTCTACCTATCCTAGGATTGCGTTAATCTTTGTTATTTATGTTCTTCCCTATTCTTTTCTACTACTCCCTCTTCTCTCCCCTTTAATACCCTTCCCCACACTCCATCATGGCTTACACAATGGGCTCTCGCCCCAAGATCAAACTCTGCTCTTACAATATAAATGGACTTAATTTCAGATCCAAACGGGGACAAATCCTCTATCAAATGCATAAACGCGGGGTTAATGTGTTAATGTTACAAGAGACACATTTACATTGTGATTCCACTCCTTCCTGTTCTAACAGATACTTTAACAGGTGGCATCACAGTACACATCCCTCACAGGCCAGAGGGGTCTCTATAGCCCCATTGAAATACTCGACCATATCTCTGACCCACAGGATAGATACCTCATTGTGAAATTTTTACTGTGGGGGACTAAATTTACAGTAGCTAATGTATTCTTACCAAATGTTAACCAAGTCTCATCGGCCTTGCAGTATCTAAGGATCTTGACTGGCTTCATGGAGGGTAAGCTATTAGGTGGGGACTTTAACGCTCCCTTAGACCCGTACCTGGACACTTCCACGACACTTTCTTCACTGTCATTCCCTAAACTAAGGGCCCTAAATGGGCTCTCTATGATCTATGTCTCGATGTTTGGAGAGTACTGTACCCTATGTTTCGTGATTATACCTTTTTTTCCCATGCCCACCAGTCTTACAGCTGCATATAGACTACTTTTTAATGGAACATAGCTGTTCCCCCAAATGCGACATTGATGCTATGGTATGGTCTGACCACTCCCCTATCTACCCTACCTTTTTGACTCTCTCCACTCCGATTAAGGAATGGACGTGGCATTTGAGCGACTCCTTACTTACAAACCCGGACTGTATTATAAAGATTTCAGGATCAATCACTTTTTCACCGACCAACCTATGGATACTACTCCCCTACCTATCCAATGGGAGGCGTTCAAGGCTGTCTTGCGAGGTAGCTTCATCCAAATTGGAGCCCGTATAAACAAGGAATGTTCTGCTGCCATAGTGGCTGCGGTCCTGAAGCTCAAGAACCTGGAGACCGAACACAAGCGCTCACCCACTGTGGCAGCACTTGCTGAGGTCTCTTTAGCCCGATCGCACCTCAGACTTGCATAAGGTGTCCGCGCAAACATACGCAGATAAATTAGCTCTACATAAATCCAAATTCCGGGACAAATGTGGTAGACCACTGGCCCGCTCCCTACATCCTAAACCACAATCACCGTTTATCCCCCAGATCCGAGATAAGCTGAGTAACTTGGTATCCACGCCTACCCAGATAGCTCAGACATTTACAGAGTACTACCAGTCTCTATATAATATTACCACCTCTGAGATCTCTGATCTCCCCTCAGTGACCAGGGAAAGCAGAGCTTCCTACATTGCGAAGACAGCACTACCCACATTAGGAGATGAAGACAGAGAACTGGAAGAGCCTATCACATCGGAAGTGGTCACCCAGGCCATAGCGGCCACTCCATCTGGTAAAAACCTGGGCCCAGATGGCTTTACTCCTAAATTTTATGAACGTTTGCACCCCTTCTTACTGTTTTCTTGACGAAAATGTTGAACTCCCTGTCACAGGGCTAGATGTTTCCCCCACAAACGATGGAGGCGCACATTTCTCTAATCCCAAAACCTGACAGGGATCCCACTCTGTGCAAATTATCACGCCATTTCTTTGATAGGAGTTGACCTCAAAGTGTTTGCCAAGGTGCTGGATACTAGACTAAAGCCCTTACTACCCAGTCAGGTCCATCTGGACCAGGTTGGGTTTGTAAGTGGACGTGAAGCCTGTGACAATACACTGAAAACTCTTCTCTTAGCAGACTATGCCCGCACGCACAATGTCCCCCTCTGCCTCCTGACGGTCGATGCTGAAAAAGCATTCAACTGGGTTGATTGGCAATTTCTTAGGTTGACATTGCAACAGATAGGAATGGGCCCTCTCATGCTGTCTAAGATAATGTCTCTCTATTCTTCACCGTTCGCCAGAACTAGTATTAATGGTTTGTTGTCCCCAACATTCCATATCCACAATGGGACGAGGCAGGGCTGCCCTCTGTCTCCCCTTCTTTACGTTCTCACCATGGAACACCTAGCTGTTGCCCGATGTAACAATGAGTCCATTACGGGTATAAAGTTGGCCCTACTCATTACAAACTTGCTCTATTTGCAGATGATCTGCTGCTGTATGTTACAAAACCCCAACTATCCTTACCCGCAATCCTACAGGAGTTTGAGGAATTCGGTGTAATGAGCAACTTTAACATGAACCATGGCAAATCTGAAATACTCAACATTTCACTACTAGGGCCGACTCAAAGTCATCTCTCGACCTACTTTTTAAGACCGGATCAAAGTCCATCCGATACCTGGGGATCAACATTCCATCTGATGCATCCCAGCTTTTCACTACAAATTACACCCCTCTTCTCCTCAAAACCCAAGCTGATCTGTCTTCATATGCAAAACAGGCAACTCATGGTTTGGTAGGGTGAACACTTTGAAAATGGATGTGCTTCCCCCATGCTTCTATTTATTCCAAACTATTCCTATTCATATACCGACCACATATTTTAAGAAACTTCGTAGGCTGTTTCCCAAATTTATATGGGGGACAGGGCGTCCCAGGATTAAATATGAAACCCTTTCCCTCCAAAAAATTAAGGGGAGACTTGGAGCCCGACGCTTCTCTATACGACAAGGCAGCAGTTCTCATCAGGATTGTGGACTGGTTCCATCATGGCACCTCCAAATTATGGGTCCAATTAGAAAACCATCTAAATTCGCTTGAGCTTTGTGCCTTACCATGGACCACTGCGGATTGTCACAGGGACACCTTCTCCCCTGACGGACCTTACAAGACAAACGATTCAAATCAGGGACAGGCTGACCTCTACTGATGCTATAGGACTCCCTTCTTTGGGATCCCGGGATTTCCACTGGCTTTAAAAGGGTTGGAATTTGGACCTTGGAATAAAAGTGAATGCAGACGACTAGCCCACGACTGCGTGCAGATCCATCTCCGATGACAGATTCCCCCACCAGCTCACACTCTCACTCTCCGACGCATTGGCTTCAAAGACGGCAGGTACTGTCATACATTCGCAGTTTTCAATCTCTATCCGACATCCTATCCGAACCGTTGGGATTTGACAATCTTTTACAAGCCTTTAAAAACCAAAAATGCCTGCGCTAACAAATAAATACAGCAGTAATAAAAAGCAATAGTGATAAGGTAGCCGCCAGCACAGTTTTTCTGGAGCAAAGAGCAAAAACAAATCAAAATCAAAACAGACAAGTGTGGCGCTAAAAAAAAAAAATCAATAACAGTTCATGTAGTGGTCATATATATATCCGGTTCATGTTCAATCAGTGTCACTTCACACATAAATGGATGTAGGTGAATGTGCTCAAGGAGATAAGATCCAGCACCAAGGAGAAGGGAGGAAGAAACACATTGACCCTTACCAGAGCTCAGGGGCTGTTTAACTAAAAACAGCTAAACACACCAGAAATGTTACGTTCCACCTTCAATATAGGTACACATGGATCCAACACAGTCCCAAACTCCTTTGTATAGATGTCTTTTATCTGCATGTAACTGTCCTCACACAGCGCAGGAACAAGAAAGCACAAGAGCGCTCCTCGCTTACTCCCAGCACAGACCCACTGTATTCCTGGAGTTCAGAGAATGGAGAAGATGACACCAGGAGCTCTCACATGTTTGCAGTCCCAGAGTTCTGGGGCTGCAAAAAGCTGAGAGCTCCCGGTCAGTGTTTCGTCCTTTTCCTTGGTGCTGGATTTGATCCCCTTGAGCACATGCACCTACATCCATTTGTGTGTGAAGTGGCACTGATTAAACATGAACTGGATATATATATGATCACTACATGAACGGTTATTGACTTTTTAGCGCCGCACTTGGGTGTTCTGATTTTTACTTTTACAAGCCGACCCACCGACACAGTCTCTCAACTTTACTTTCTTTTACTAAAGGTCTTTTCACCCGACTTGCCACTATACGCGCAGACCTGGGAATCGGAACTACGGCACTCTATCATGAATAGACTGGCAAATAATGCTTTATTCTGACTAAGAAGATTTTGCTGGCAACCCCAGCCCAGAAGAAAGGGTTTAAACTGGCCACGAGATGGTACAGATGCCCCACAAACA
Source organism: Glandirana rugosa (assembly GCA_018402905.1). Taxonomy (NCBI): domain Eukaryota; kingdom Metazoa; phylum Chordata; class Amphibia; order Anura; family Ranidae; genus Glandirana; species Glandirana rugosa. Next base: position 156,081 of record BLSH010145479.1, on the reverse strand, counting down.
TGAGACGTTTTGATCCCTATCAGACTTGCTGGAGATGTTCAACTTCTAGGGGTACCATGCTCCCCATCTGGTGGGAATGCCCTCCTATTAAAAAATTCTAGCAATTGATCTTTGATCTATAATGCAGGCTGATAGCCCTTCTCTCAATGATCCCGGGCCCTCTAAAATCGGACGGTAATCCCCCCGACACTGGAAATCAACAGGAGAGCCCTGCATTCTGGACTGGGCAATTGAGGTAGATTATATGAGACTTTGAATGCCTGCTGGCCGAAGAATATGACAAATAGGATCAGTTCTCCATCACATGGGCCTCCTGGTCTATTTCGACTCTACTCACAGTTTGTGACGTGGGCCGAGGGCAATCCACCTACCCCATTTCATAGTCATGTTGGAGTGTTTCCTACCCTTATTCCCACCTGATACTCACTTCTTGATTTCTTACTCTGCTTTCTGACATAGGTAATACTACTTTGATTTATGAGCCGAGTTATGATCCCAACTATACCTACTTTTCGCCGCCCTATATTCTTGCTTATTTTGGAAGAATACGATCTAAGTTACCATTTTTTATATATTATACAATCTTTTTTTTTTAAATCACTTATCCAAACAAAGTTTCTGTTTTTCTGTTATCTGTTTAGTGTTGATAACCATATGCAATGTTTAACCACTTCAGCCCCGGAAGGATTTCCAGCTTTAGGACCAGACCAGTTTTTTCAATTTGGCACTACGCAGCTTTAACTGGTAATTGTACGGTCATGCAATGCTGTACCCAAACAAAATTTGCGTCCTTTTTTCACACAAATAGAGCTTTCTTTTGGTGGTATTTGTTCACCTCTGCGCTTTTTATTTTTTGCGATATAAACAAAAAAAGAACGAAAATTTTGGGGGGAAAAATAATATTTTCAACTTTATGTTATTACAAAAATACAATAAACTAAATTTTAGTCATAAATTTTTGCCAAAATGCATTCAGTCAGGTCTCGAGTAAAAAAAAAAAAAGTAAATTAGCGTATATTTGTTTACGCAAAAGTTATAGCTTCTACAAACTAGGGTACATTTTATGGAATTTACAAAGCTTTTTTTTCTTTTATGACTGCCTATCTTATTTCCTAAGGTGCTATAATGGAGAGGCAGTACAACCCCCCCCCCCCCCACCCTAAAATGACCGCATTTAGGAAAGTAGACACCCCAAGGAATTTGCTAAGAGGCATGTTGAGCACAGTGAATATTTTATTTTTTTGTCATAAGTGATTGAAAAAAAAAAAAAAAGGAAAATACACAAAGTTATTACTGAAATTATATATTGCTCACACATGCCATGGGAATTTGTGTAATTGCACGCCAAAATACATTCTGCTGCTTCTCCTGAGTACGGGGATAGAGACATTTTGGGAGCCTCTACGTGTACGGGACTCGGAAAACCAATCACAGTCTTCAGGATTTAAAAGGGCAAAAATGTATGCCTTCACACCACACTACCCATCACAGTTGCGGAGGCCATGAAATGTCCATATAGCAACCCCCCCCCCAAAATTACCCCATCTTGGAAAGTAGACACCCAAGGAATTTGCTGAGAGGCATGTTGAGTCTATGGAATATTTTATTTTTTTGTCATAAGGGATTGAAAAATGTAAAAAAAAAAATTACACAAAGTTCTCACTGAAAAAGGGATTTTATTAAAACTTACCGTAAAATAGTTAACTAGGCATGGAAAAGAAACAGCTGGCCCCTCCCATGGGGGCCGTCCTCTCATAAAACCCCCTCATAGCATAGCTCTTCAGTTCGTACACAAGCCGTACCAGAACAGAGCACAGAGGGGTGGGTGCTGCGTCTGTCAGTGAACTCGGAGAAAAGGATTTTACGGTAAGGTTTAATAAAATCCCATTTTCTCCTATCGTTCACTGACAGACGCAGCTCTCCATTACGTGTGGGGATGTCCCCAAGCTGTGTCAAAAAGAGGGGTGGGTAAACACTAACAGTACCCAACTGAACCTCTAAGGAGGTGCCAGATGCGCCAACGCTGCCGCCTGCAAAACTTTGCGGCCAAAAGCAGCATCCGAAGATGCAAACACATCAACTTTATAAAACTTAGTGAAAGTGTGAACCGAGGCCCAAGTGGCCGCCTTGCACACCTGTGACACCGAGGCCTGGTGTCTGAAAGCCCAGGAAGTGCTAACAGCTAGGGTAGAATGAGCCGTGACCGGAAAAGGGGGGACCTCGCCCCGAACAGAATACGCATGAGTCACGGTTTTTCTAATCCAATGAGAAATCGTAGCCGAAGAGGCCGCCAATCCTTTACGCGGACCCTCTGGCAGAACAAACCAGGTGTCCGCTTTTCGAAAGGGAGCTGTAGCAGCCAAGTACACCCGTAAGGCCCTCACTACGTCCAAGGCATGGACGAGGGCACGACGAAGGCAAGACAATATCTTCATTGATGTGAAAAGAAGAGACTACCTTCGGAAGAAAAGAAGGAGAGGGTCGCAAGACCGCCTTATCCCTATGCATTATCAAATAAGGAGACTTGCACGATAGTGCAGCTAATTCCGACACCCGTCTGGCAGAAGTGATGGCGACTAAGAAGGCCACCTTCTGCGACAGAAGTTGTAAGGAAATCTCCCTGATTTTCTCATAAGGTGGTTTCTGAAGAACAGAAAGCACCAGATTCAGATCCCACGGATTTCTTACCCGAGGCGCCACATGTCGCACACCTTGTACAAAGGTACGAATCAGAGAGTGCGAAGCTAAAGGTCTCTGAAAGAGTATGGCTAAAGCCGAGATCTGGCCCTTGAGAGTACTCAAAGCCAAATTCTTATTCAGGCCCTGCTGTAAAAAGGTCAGGACCCTGGACACGACATAAGAACGAGGGTTATAGCCCTCCGCCTCGCACCAAGCAATGTAAGCCTTCCAGGTGCGGTGATAAATCTTACGAGAAGTGCACTTGCGAGCTTTCAACAGAGTAGGGATTACAGAGTCGGTGACTCCCCTATCCCTCAGCACCTGGGACTCAATAGCCAAGCCGTCAAAGCCAGCGAGGGTAAAGCAGAGTGCAATATGGGTCCTTGAGACAGAAGATCGTCTCGCATCGGGAGCCGCCAAGGGGCGTCTGCCACCATTAGCACCACGTCGGCATACCAGGTGCGCCAGGGCCAATCTGGGGCCACCAGAATTGTTGGTATCCCCTCCATCATTATTCTGCGTACCAATCTCGGGAGCAGTTTCATCGGAGGGAAGGCGTACAGGAGACGATAATGGCTCCAGGGGGCCACTAGAGCGTCCGTGGCCACAGCCAACGGATCCTTCGTTCTGGACACAAAGGTTCTCACTTTGTGATTGAACCAGGACGCCATGAGATCCACATCCGGCGTCCATCTGCGGCAAATCTGATTGAACACCTCCGGGTGGAGGGACCACTCCCCCTGGTCCAGCGTCTGGCGACTGAGAAAATCCGCCTGCCAGTTCTCCACGCCTGGAAAGTAAACTGCTGAGATAGCCGGAATGTGAAGTTCCGCCCATCGCAGTATCAGAGCTGCCTCTGCTGCCACCGCTGGACTCCTTGTGCCGCCCTGATGGTTCACATACGCCACCGCTGTGGCATTGTCCGATTGAATTCGGATCGGACGGCCTTGCAATCTCATTGTCCAATGAAAAAGACAGTGTCTGATTGCTCTCAGCTCCAGCACATTGATGGGCAGGCGAGCATCCTGGGCCGACCAACAGCCCTGAGCAGAGAGCTGCACCAGGACTCCACTCCACTCCAGCCCATTAGGCTGGCGTCCGTGGTGATTATCATCCACTGAAGAGGCAGGAACGACTTCCCCTGAGTTAGGGCCGAGTCCCGAAGCCACCAGATCAGAGACGCCCTTGGTCTGGGGGCTCAGCCGGATCGGAGGGTCCAACGACCGATGGGACTTGTCCCACTGAGTCAGGATTGCTCGTTGGAGAAAACAAGTGTGACTCTGGGCAAAGGGTATCGCCTCGAACGACGAGACCATGAGCCCCAGCACCCTCATACAGAACCGTAATGAAGACCGATGGTGTGACAGAAGGGTGCGCACTGCCGACTGTAGACACTGCAGTTTTTTCGGAGGGAGGAACACCTTCTCCTGTTCTGTGTCCAGAATGAGACCCAGATACTCCAGACGGCGGGATGGAGACACCGACGACTTCTTCAGGTTTAGTAACCAGCCTAAGTCCAGCAGGGAGGCCATTGTGATACTCACATTCTCCTCCAGAGCCGAGGCAGAGTCCGCTCGCAGGAGCAGATCGTCCAGGTATGCCAATATAGCAATGCCTCTCTGACGCAGCAACGCCAACACCAGGGCTAGCAACTTTGTGAAGACCCGGGGTGTGGAGGTCAGGCCGAAAGGGAGAGCCACAAATTGAAAATGGTGATCCCCTACCGCGAACCGCAGGAAACGCTGAGGTCGCGGATGGATGGGTACATGGAAGTACGCATCCCTTATGTCCAACGACGCCAAAAATTTCCCTTGGTGAAGGGCGGCCACAACCGAACGAATAGACTCCATCCGGAACTTTCGCGTCCTGACATACCTGTTCAGGGCCTTCAGGTCCAGGATGGGCCGAAATCCCTCCCCTTTTTTGGGTACCACAAAAAGATTTGAGTAAAAACCTCGAAACCTCTCTCCTGGGGGAACAGGTACAATCACTCCTTGGTCTGAGAGGGCCTGTACCGCCCCGGAGAGGGCCTTCCTGCGGGAGACTTAAATTTGAAGGGAAGAACCTGTCTGGGGGGTAGAGTGACAAACTATTCTGTACCCGGTGGACACCACCTCCCGGACCCAGCGGTCCGAAATGCGGGCCAGCCACCGTTCCGCGAACCCCAGAAGACGTCCCCCCACGCGACACTCGGGCGGGGGCAACCCATCAGGCTGAGGAAGACTTGTCTTCCGTCTTTTCAGTCTTGCGCTGCCACTGCCGTTTTCCGGCCCCTGCAGCGACCTTACCGGAACGGATCCTTTACTTGCCGCGCCCGGGGCGCGAAAAAGCTTCTTCTGACCCGAAGGAGGGGGCTCCTGTCTGACGAAACTCACGCCTGCGGGGCTCCGGAAGGAAGGTACTCTTACCTCCCGTGAAATCCTTGATGATCTCATCTAGACGTGGGCCAAATAGGCGCCCACCTTGAAAAGGGAGGTCAGCCAAACCTCTTTTGGAAGCGTGGTCACTAGACCAGGAACGCAACCAAAGAATTCGTCGGAGTCTGACGGCCAAGATCGATATTCTGGACAACAGGGGCAGAATATCCATGGCCGCATCACACAGGTATTTGATTCCTTGGGGTAAAAACTCAGCCTTCTGCGGCGCCTCCATCAGGCGACCGCCTTCTAGGTCCTTCATGAGTTCTTCCATGCATTCGGATAAATGCTGTGCCGCCATGGCCGAAGCCAGTGCTGGTCGCACAGCAGAGCCCGCGCTCAAGAACAGGGACTTCAAAAGTGCCTCTGTCTTTCTATCAGCGGGATCCTTAAAGGAAGGAGTCCCCTCCATAGGAGTAGTCGCCTTAGTGAAGCGTGCAATGGGGGGGTCCACCATAGGTGATTCCCATTTCTTTAGGAAGCTTTCCTCAAAAGGATAGCGAACAGCAAAACGTGTCGTCAGCGAGGAGGAACGCTGTGAATGCTGCCATTCACGATATAGGAAATGGTCAAAAAATTTGTTGTAAGGATAAGTCTTGGGGGCCCTGGGGGGCCTAGAAGACCCGCACACATACGCAGCAGATCGTGATTCACCATCTTGATCCAGCTGCAACTTAATGCGAATGCCAGCAATAATGGCGGCAACTAGTGCTTTTTCTTGCGCAGCTGCTGGCCCCTGGTCCCCTTCAGTTAGAACACGGTCGCCTCCTGTTTCCTCATCAGACAGATCCGCAGGGGTCCCTGAGACCCCTGAGGCCACATCCGGCTCCGAATCCTCCCCTGGGGACAAATGAGGGGGGACGCTTCCTGGGGACCCGCTGAGCGGCGTCCCCAGGGGGAGAAAAAAACTCATTAAAACCACCGGCAGCTGGTCCAGAAAGGCCCCTTGATCAGATTGCGTCGCTGCTGATGCCACCTCAGCATGTTCAGCAGGGAGATCTGACATAGTTACCCCAGAAAATGACACAGGAATAGAAGGGGCGCCCCCACACAGCCATACACCCACAGGCCTATACTGAGGACAGCACCCACCAGCACCCGGAGGGAGCCCAGCTATACTTGCTGTTCCGCTGCCCGTTACAGTGCAGATCGTCAGAAAGAGCTGCACTGCCCGTATCACCGCCGTTCCAGGGAGAAGGGAGAAGCTGCAGCCACGTGTAGATTGCAGAGCATGCAGTCAAAATGGCCGCCGTGAAACACTAGAGGCCAAACACACCCTTCAGGAAACGTGCAGTACCGAAAATGGCCGCTCTGAGCACTAGAGGGAAAGCCCCATAGGCTTAAAACGTCCGCGGCTACGTCAAAATGGCAGCGGTGCGCATCAAAATGGCGGCCGGTCGCTTCATGGCGATTCGAACGAAAAGGCCAAGACAATCGGGGTGGTGCTGGGGGGGCGGGTGAGGCAGGGGGGCAAGTTGGGGAGCTACAGTGTCCCACCAGTGGCTACCCCGGGACAATTTTTGTGAAAATCAGAGTTTTGTGTGCAGGTCGTCGGGCCCCCTTCATGCCCCTAAAAGGGGGGGGGGGGGGGGAGGCAGGACGCTCACTTACCAGTCCGACGCCGTGGGTAGCCATCCAAATGCAGACTTTCTGCCCACTCATGGCGGTATGCTGCAGGCCCACAGTCGCCCTGCCGAATCGCATCGGTAAAGGGCACTAACGGGGATTTCACCCCGGGCCGCCCGCACGGAACGGGCAAGATGCGGCGGGTCCCCTACAGCGGGACTGGCTTCGCATCATGTTGGCCGGGTTGGGGAAAGTACAGAGCTCCAGGACTCTCTATGCCCCGACCGGCTTCTTGATAGACAGATCATCTTGATTGCAGAAAAAAATTAAAAGTAATAAATGGTCACAATAGGACCGCAGTTCCCCTGAAGGGAAGCCAGGTCAACTCCTTGCGAACTAGGCATTGAAACTGAGGAGCTATGCTGTGAGGGGGTTTGATGTAGGAAGAGAGGACGGCCCCCAGGGGAGGGGCCAGCTGTTTCTTTTCCCTGCCTAGTTAACTCCTAGTGGGACGAACATAAAACCTCACAAAGTCAATGAAGAGCTGCGTCTGTCAGTGAACGTAAGGAGAAAAGGGATTTTATTATAACTTACCGTAAAATCCTTTTCTCTGAGTTCACTGACAGACGCAGCTCTTCTTATGACACATGGGGTTATACTCATATCACTAGGAGTAGACTAGGCAAAAATAAAACAAAAGCTTAGGTTGGCCCCTCCCAGGGGCCGTCCTCACCTTAGCATATAATCCCCCTGCTCTGCATAGCACATCAGTTCGTAACAAGCCGTACAAACTCCACAGAGGGCTGGGTGCTGCGTCTGTCAGTGAACTCGGAGAAAAGGATTTCACGGTAAGTTATAATAAAATCCCTTTTACTCTTACGTTCACTGACAAACGCAGCTCTTCTTGTGACACATGGGGATGTCCCAAAGCTATGCCAATCAAGAGGGGTGGGCAAACTACAGGGTGGGCCATTTATATGGATACACCTTAATAAAATGGGAATGGTTGGTGATATTAACTTCCTGTTTGTGGCACATTAGTATATGTGAGGGGGGAAACTTCTCAAGATGGGTTGTGACCATGGTGGCCATTTTGAAGTTGGCCATTTTGAATCCAACTTTTGTTTTTTCAATAGGAAGAGGGTCATGTGACACAAACTTATTGGGAATTTCACAAGAAAAACAATGGTGTGCTTGGTTTTAACTTAACTATTCTTTCATGAGTTATTTACAAGTTTGACCACTTATAAAATGTGTTCAATGTGCTGCCAATTGTGTTGGATTGCCAATGCAACCCTCTTCTCCCACTCTTCACACACTGATAGCGACACCGCAGGAGAAATGCTAGCACAGGCTTCCAGTATCCGTAGTTTCAGGTGCTGCACATCTCGTATCTTCAAAGCATATGGTTTTTTAATGGTTTTTATGGTCAGTAGAAACCAATACCAGGTGAGCTGCTCCTTCCAGGAGGTACCACTATTCCTCCAAAGCCGATTTGATGGCCAGCAATTCCCTATCACCGACATCATAGTTCCAGCAAGATGGTGCACCACCACATTATGGGTGTCAGGTCCGAGCATTCCTAGATGAACAGTTTCCTGGAAAGTGGATTGGTCGTCGTGGGCCAGTTGAATGGCCCCCAAGGTCTACCGATCTGACCCCCTTAGACTTTTATCTTTGAGGGTTGCATTGACAATCCAACACAATGGGCAGCACATTGAACACATTTTATAAGTGGTCAGAACCTTGTAAATAACTCATGAAAGAATAAAGTTACGTTAAAACCAAGCACACCATTGTTTTTCTTGGGAAATTCCCAATAAGTTTGATGTATCACATGACATTCTTCCTATTAAAAAACAAAAGTTGGATTCAAAATGGACGACTTCAAAATGGCCACCATGGTCACCACCCATCTTGAAAAGTTTCCCCCCTCACATATACTAATGGCCACAAACAGGAAGTTAATATCACCAACCATTCCCATTTTATCAAGGTGTATCCATATAAATGGCCCACCCTGTATAACAGTACCCAACAAAAAAGCCCTCTCAGGCGGCGCCATCCACCATCCGGCGCCATTATAAACTGCCGCTTGTAATACTTTGCGGCCAAAGGCAGCATCCGAAGATGCCGAGACATCAATCTTATAAAACGTAGTAAACGTGTGCACGGAGGCCCAAGTAGCAGCTTTGCACACCTGAGACACCGAGGCCTGGTGTCTAAATGCCCAGGAAGTACTAACTGCCCTGGTGGAAAGAGCCGTGACTGGAAACGGGGGAATCTTGCCCCGAACCTCATATGCATGAGTCACGGTCTTCCCGATCCAACGAGAAATGGTAGCTGACGAGGCCGTCATGCCTTAGCGCGACCCTTCCGTCAGCACAAAAAGAATCAGACTTCCGTAAAGAAGCTGTAGAAATCAAATACACCCGCAAAGCCCTCACTACATCCAACGAATGCAGTTAAAATTCCTTGGGATGCGACGGGTGCGGGCACAATGAGGGAATAACAATATCCTCATTCAAATGAAAAGAAGAAACCACCTTCGGAAGAAACGAAGGGGAAGGTCGCAAAACCGCTTTGTCCTTATAAAGGACCAAGTAAGGTGACTTGCAGGATAAGGCTGCAAACTCAGACACCCGCCTAGCGGATGTAACAGCCACCAGAAAGGCCACTTTCTGCGACAATAGTCACAAGGGAATGTCCTTGCTTTTTTCATATGGTGGCTTCTGCAGCACAGAAAGCACCAGATTCAAATCCCATGGCGGCAGAGGCGACCGTATCCGAGGAGCCACATGACGTACACCCTGTACAAATGTACGGATCAATGAATGTGACGCCAAGGGCCGTTGAAAAAGAACCGACAGGGCCGAAATCTGACCCTTAAAGTGGTAGTAAACCCATGCATTTAACAGGTTAAAAACCAGTCACATTTCTGGCATGTGCCGGAAATGTAACACTCCCATTGGTTATGCTCTAAACCAAACTGTCAAACCATCCAATGGCTGGTGTCATTGCTGATCACATGTGCAGCATCATGGCAGTTGTAGATTAAACAGAGGCCAAGATGGCAGCTTCCTTGGCTGAAAATGATAGGAGGGTTTACTACCACTTTAAGCGTACTTAACGTCAGGTTCTTGTCCAGTCCTTGCTGCAAAAAAGTCAGCATTCTGGACACTATATAAGAGCGGGGGTTCCAACCCCCTGTTTCGCACCAGGCAATATAGGCCTTCCAGGTCCTATGATAAATCTTACGTGAAGTACCCTTACGTGCTTCAATCATAGTAGGGATCATGGAGACCGAGACACCCCTATCCCTCAGCACATGGAACTCAATAGCCAAGCCGTCAAAGCCAGCGAGGGTAAAGCAGGGTGCCAGATGGGCCCCTGAGAGAGTAGGTCTCCGCGAAGCGGAAGACGCCACGGAACATCTGTCACCATCCGCACCATGTCGGCGTACCAAGGACGCCGAGGCCAATCCGGAGCTACCAGGATTGTCGGGATTCCCTCTGCTTCTATCCTGCGCAGAACCCGCGGTAGAAGCTTTAGAGGGGGAAAGATGTACAGTAGCCGATACCGACCCCAGGGTGCTACCAGTGCGTCCGAGGCGATCGCCAACGGATCTCTTGTTCGGCACACAAAGGTCTGTACCTTGTGATTCAACCTGGAGGCCATGAGGTCCACCTCTGGTGTGCCCCACTTGAGGCAAATCTGGAACACTTCTGGATGTAGGGACCACTCCCCCTGATCCAGAGTCTGGCGGCTAAGAAAGTCCACCTGACAGGTTTTCCACGCCTGCAATGTAGATTGCAGAGAGAGCTGGAACGTGAAGTCCTGCCCAGCGAAGGATCAGAGCCGCCTCCGCGGATGCTGCCGAGCTTCTCGTTCCGCCCTGATGGTTCACATATGCCACAGCCGTGGCATTGTCCGACTGAACCTGGACAGGGAGGCCTCGCCGACCAACGGGACAGACAAAGCCTTATCGCTCTCAGTTCCAGTACATTAATCGAAAGGCAAGCTTCCAGAACTGACCAACGACCCTGGGCCGAGTGCTGAACTCTATCCTGTACCCGAAGGACACCACTTCCTGCACCCACCGGTCGGAAATGCGGCAGTCCACCTGTCTGCGAACCCCAGAAGACGTCCCCCCACCCGATCCTCGGGTGGGGGCAACCCATAATGCAGAGGAGGGCTTATCCTCTGCCTTTTCGTTCTTGCGTTGCCAGAGTCTTTTACCGGCCCCTGCAGCAGCCTTGCCGGCTCACGCAGCTCCAGGGGCACGAAAAAACCTATTCTGACCCCGAAGAGACAGGTCCCTGCTTACGGCGAAATTCTCGCCGCCTGGGCTCCGGAAAAAAGGTACTCTTCCTGCCCATGAAATCCTTAATGATCTCGTCCAACTGGGACCCAAATAGATGGTCACCCTGAAAGGGGAGGTCCGCTAAACATTTTTTGGAAGCTTAGTCACCCGACCACGAACGCAACCAGAGGACCCGTCTGATAATGACTGTAAAAACAGACATTTTGGACAACATAGGGAGCAGGTCTAGGGCTGCATCACACAGGTATTTGATACAGTGAAACACATGATCCGCTTTCTGCGACGCTTCAATCGTTCTGCCGCTCAGCCGTGCATTCAGATAGATATTGTGCCGACATGGCAGACGCCAGGGCCGGTCGCAAGGCCGAACCAGCCAAAATGAAAAGTCAATAGCAAAATACAAAAATTCCGCGCTCACTTCGAAATTAACTTTGTACATCACTTCCGGTCTGAGGAACGCAGGTGGAGCGCTGTTTGGCGTCCCCTGCTCCATTCATTAGTTTTTTCCCAAAACCCAATTGCATGCGATCACCCGCATATGGGCGGTTGCATTTTGTTTTGTTTTTGGTTTTGTTTTTAATTTTGTACCAAATAAAAAACTGGCTTCACTATTGGAAGTTCCTTTCCCTTCCTTCCCTTCCTTGGTTTTTGGAGTTACCCTAAAGACGATAGGAAGTGCCTTGGAGAGGTGGACACCTTACATCATTCCTCTGGTATGACCATCCCCACTCTGAGTCGCTTTGCACCAAATCGTGATCTGGTAAGTGGGGTACCATTGGGGTTCCTAGCGGAGGATATCCAGAGTGAAGCAATGAATTTATCTGTTGTTTTGTAAGCCTAGAGAAACAATTCACGCCATTTTGACCCTTTGTGGTCAGATACATCTGGTAAGTGGGGAAGCAAGTGGATGTAAAGCATTTTGGAGACAGAAAAGCTTCCATCCGCAAAACATTGAGTTTACCGCAATACTTCTCTAAACACCATCAAAGAAGTTTCTCTATCTATAGGACTTACTTATGAACATTGAGTCAATCTGAAATATTAATTTTATGGTTTATATGTTCCAATCAACTTTAGCACAATAGCATTCTATGTGGTCTAAGACAGGATTATAGTTTGTGAAAGCGCTATGATTTATTAACGCAGCATAATCATCTCCGATTTCACCTCTACCCCAGAGAGATTGAATGTACACATAAGAGATTTCCCATCTCTATGGGTATGGTAGCTGCTGAATGAGCGCGGCACTCCTTTATCTCAATTTATTTTAATGTAACTTTGCAAGGTTATATTATACCAGCTGCTCTCTGTACCAAATTGTTATTTTTTCCAAGGCGCGGGCAAATCTGATTAAGATTAAGAAAGCAGGCTGCAATAAGGTGGAATGGCCCTCGCGCTACTACTAAGGCACAGGTAACTGCAAAGGTCAGCTGCTGCAATACAAAGTATTAGACACAATAATACTGTAACAGAGTGAAGTGCGTTCAGGTACTGCGCATGCTGACAAATGGGCGAAATACAAAATCAAATAATGTGGCAAAAATACAATGCTAGACAGTGTCAATAAAATAACAAAATGTGGTTCAATGTCCAAAGATGATGGTCCAGCCGCAATGGGTGCGTTTAAATATATCCTTGTGCGTAAGTGCAATGTGCTAATAAATAAAAGTGAATAGTTCCAATTATGTGCATAATCTTCAAACAATGAGAATCGTGATTCCTCGTCCAACCCGCCAGATGGAAAACACGCGTGTGATGGGAACCCCCGGGCTCACAAAACTCTTACCACAGATAACATTCAAGTGCGCAATGGGTAAATCCTCGATCAATATCCCTGTTGGGTGGGATGGTCCCCCTCTCCTTTAAACGCTTCTCCTTCACAACTGAACCTTACTCTCCATATTAGATGGGATAAAGTAATGGCGTGGGATTCCTCCTGAGTGAGGCTGGGTAATTCAGCGTCAGCTATACTCTCCACTGGTTGAGACTTGACTGGTACGCGGTCATGTAAAGGAATAAAACATTGCCCCCATAGTGAAGTACGTAATATAAAATGAAGGTGTTTATTAGATAACAAGTTACTGCTTACATGGATAGGGTAAAAAACACGCTGTAAATGTCACTGGTGTGTACACGGTACAAGACCGCTCCTCACTGTGTTTCCAGTGTAACTGTCAATCCGGGCCACGTCTTGAGCGTTACGTCACGTGACTTCATCAGGCTGCGCTGCATCCAAGTCCTGCAGGGTCATCTGCCATCAGATTGAGCACACACAGTGAGAAACAGCTGCTAGTGGCACCCCCACACTGTAAACACACCACCGCCCCTCAGAACACCAGGGAGACCCAGGAGGACTGCACCCACCGCCACCAGCACCCCCAAGGAAACCAGCTATACTTGCGGTCCTTGCCACCAAGCAACGTCTTGTGGACCGCCAGAGAGCTTGCGCCGTCAGCAGCCAGCAACACTGTCCCAGCAAAGTGAAAGGAAAAAACGGCAGCAGCACGTTTTTCACAGCATGCAGGCCAAAAGGGCTGCTGAACACCGAGGCTCCGGCAAAATAGCCGCCACAGCATGGTATTGAAAATCCCAGGGAAAATGGCCGTGACACGACAAAATGGCAGCAATCCACCGCAAAATGGCGGCGGATCGTCACATGGCGGCCTAGGCGGTCTGCACATAGTGCTAGCGGGGTGCGGAGCGGGGGAGGGACGAAAGGACCCAGGAGAGCCCCAGCGACCCGCCTCTACCGGCGGCAAACCCATGGCAGAATGGCAAAATCGCCCTGCGGCGGGACCCACTATATTCTGGGACTGGCTCGCATCGGTTGACCATGCTGGGGTAAGTACAGGATTTTTTAGGAACCCTCAATGCCCCAGCTGGCTTCTTGATTAGTAGTCTTCATTAGCTTGAGAAAAAATAAAAAAAGGGGTAGCAGAAATTGTAACCGCAGGTCCCATAAGGGAGCCAGGCCAACTCCTTGCAATAGGCATGTTAAAACTGATGTACTGAGCAGAGTAGGGGGATTATATGGGAAGAGAGGACAGCCCCCTGGGAGGGGCCAGCTTGCTTTCTTCTTTGCCTAGTTTACTCCTAATAGGATCTGCATATAACCCCATATGTCAATGGAGAGCTGCGTCTGTCAGTGAACGTAGGAGAAAAATCTTTTTTTTTTGTTTTTTTTTGACTTACCGTAAAATCCCTTTCTCGGAGTTCGTCGACAGGCGCAGCGACTCTTAGGACTAAGTGGGTTATACTGCCCTCTTCAGGAGTTTACTAGGCAGAACAGGCAGTTCTAACAGCAAAAAAGAACAGTAACAGACACAGCCCCTCCCAGGGGGCAGTCCCCACTGGCAGATAACCCCACACCCAGCTCCTGCTAGCTCAGTTCGTAACAAGCAGTGCAAAATCAGAGGGGTGGGTGCTGTGCCTGTCGACGAACACAGAGAAAGGGATTTTACGGTAAGTCAAAAAAATCCAGTTCTCTTTCGTTCGTCGACAGGCACAGCGACTCTTAGGACTGAGTGGGACGTCCAAAAGCAGTGCCAAAAATGAGGGGTGGGTAAAAGGACAACAACAGAACTACTCCCAACTGAACCCTCAGTGAGAACCCACACGTGTCTCACATGGCCGCCTGCAAAACTTTGCAGCCAAACGCAGCATCCGAGCATGCTAAAACATCAACTTTGTAAAACTTTGAGAGGGTGTGCACAGAGGTCCAAGTAGCCGCCTTGCACACTTGAAACACAGACGCCTGATGTCGAAAAGCCCAGGAAGTGCTGATCACTCTGGAGGAGTGAGCCGTGACCGGAAAGGGAGGCTCCAGACCCTGAACAGCATAGGCTCGGGACACCGTCAGTCTAATCCAACATGAGATAGTGGCCGATGAGGCCGCCAAACCTTTGCGTGGGCCATCCACCACGACAAAAAGAGCGTCTGACCTCTGAAAGGAGGCTGTGGACACCAGATACACCCGCAGGGCCCGAACAACATCCAGGGAGTGCAAAGCGACCTCCTTAGGGTGAAACGGGCGCGGGCAAAGCGAAGGAAGAACAATCCTCCTTGATGTGGAAAGATGACACCACCTTTAGCAAAAAACAAAGTGACGGGCTCAAGACTGCCTTGTCCTTATGTAGGACCAGATAAGGAGACCTACAAGACAGAGCCGCCAACTCAGACACCCGCCAGGCGGAAGTGATAGCCATCAGGAAAGCCACTACCTACAAAAGCAACTGCAGAGAGATTACCCTGATATTCACAAAAGGCTGCTTCTGAAGCACCAAGAAGACCAAATTGAGGTCTATAAGGTGACCGTACCTGGGGGGGGGCGGCATACCGAACCCCCTTCATGAAAATACGAATCAATGAATGCGTCACCAAAGGACGCTGAAAAAAGATCGCCTGAGCAGAAACCTGACCCTTGATAGTGCTCAACGCCAGTTTCTGGTCGAGGCCCTTCTGCAGGAAGGCCAGAACCTGAGACACCGAGAAGGAACGAGGGTTCCACCCCCGGCTTTGCACCAGGCGATGTAAGCCTTCCAGGTGCAGTGGTAAATCGTACGTTTAGTGGCCTTACAAGTCTAACATGGTAGGAATCACTGAGTCCGAGACCCCTCAACACCTGGGATTCAATAGCCAGGCCGTTAAAGCCAGAGAGGGTAAACTAAAGCAGGATGCAGGATGGGTCCCTGGTACAGAAGATCCTCGCGAAGCGGGAGCCGCCAGGGAACGTCCACCACCATCTCTACCACGTCTGCGTACCAAGGGCGCCGTGGCCAATCTGGAACAACCAGAATGGTCGAAAAACCCTCCGCTTCTATTTTGCGCAGAAGGCGCGGAAGCAGATTCAGAGGAGGAAAGGCATAGATGAGCTGATACAGAGCCCACAGAGCTACAAGAGCATCTGCCGCGACCGCTAGAGGGTCCCTTGTCCTACTCTCGAAGGTCCACACCTTCCGATTGAGAAGGGACGCTAGTAAGTCCACGTCCGGGACACCCCATCTCAGACAAATCTGATAAAACAAATCTGGGTGCAGGGAACACTCTCCCTGGTCTAGGCGCTGACGACTGAGATAGTTTGCCTACCAATTTTCTACGCCCAGTATGTGGACGGCAGAGATTGCCAGAACGTAGCTTTCTGCCCACCGCAGGGTGGGAGCTACCTCCGAGGCCACAGCCGAGCTTCTCGTCCCGCCCTGTGGTTCAAGTATGCCACAGCCGTGGCATCGTCCGACTGAATCCAGACAGGGCACCCGTGTAGTTTTGACGTCCAATGGGAAAGGCGGCACCAAATCGCCCGCAATTCCAGGACATTGATCGGGAGACGAGACTCCTCTGGAGACCACCGTTCCCGGGCTGAGAGCAGCCCCAGGACGCCACCCCAGCCTGTCAGGCTGGCGTCCGTCGTGATCACTGACCAGTGAATGGGGAGGAAGGACTTCCACCAGCCGAAGAGCCGGGGACTGCAGTCACCAGAGAAGCGAGGCCCTTACTTGGTGGTCCATCCTGACCACCCGATCCAGAAAAGCTGGGGACCTGTTCCATCTCAGGAGAATCTCCCGTTGCAGAACCCGGGTGTGGTACTGAGCATAAAGAACCGCCTCGAAGGAGGCCACCATTAGGCCCAGGACCCGCATGCAAAACCAGAGTGAGGCCCATTTCTGGGACAGCAGGGACTGAACCGCAGACTGAAGCGTCCGCCGCTTGGTTGGCGGAAGGAAAACATTTGCCTGGGCTGCATCCAGGATCAGCCCCAGATATTCCAGGCGGTGAGACGGAATCAGAACCGACTTCGGGAGGTTGATCACCCATCCGAACTCCTGCAGGGTGATCGTCACATTGTCCCTGAGTGCTGGAACCGACTATGCTCGCAGGAGGTGGTCATCCAGACACGTCACCACCGCAATGCCCCTCTGCCTCAGCAGAGCCAGAACAGGGCCAGCAGTTTGGTAAAAACCTGAGGCGCCGAGCCAGGCCAAACGGGAGGGCCACGAACTGGTAGTAATCCTCCCCAACCGCAAAGCGCAGGAAGCGCTGGTGCAGGGCGCAGATGGGAACATGCAGGTACGCATCCTTGATGTCGAGGGAGGCCAGGAAATCGCGCTGGTTCAGGGCCGCCACTACCAAGTGGACCGACTCCATCCGAAACCGGCGGACCCACACAAACTTGTTGAGGTCCTTCAAGTCCAGGATGGGACGAACCCCGTCCTCATTTGGAACAAAAAAAAGGTTGGAATAATACCCTTGGGAAGGTTCCGCCGGTGGAACGGGATCAACCCTTGACCCAGCAGGTCCTGCACAGCCCCAAACAGGGCCCGAAGCCTGCCTGCAGGAAGCTGCAGGTTGGAGGCAAAACACCTGTCTTGGGGGCGGGAACGGAATTCTATGCTGTACCCCGAGGCCACCTTGAGCCCCCAGCAGTCCGAGATGCGAGAGGACCACCTGTCTGCGAACCCCAGGGGACGTCCCCCCACCCGAACACCGGGCGGGGGCCACCCTTCATGCGGAGGAGACGTTGTCCTCTGGCTTGGGGCACTTACGTGGCCCGGAACGCTTCTGTCCACCCACTTGGTGGACTGTGAACCCTGCACGAGGAACGCAAGGGACAAAAAGGCCGCCTATGGGCCGGAAAGGGAGGGACCCTGTCGGCGACAGAAGTCCAAACTCCTCCTAGACTGGTGCCCTTCCCTCCCATGAGATCTTTGATCATCTCATCCAAGGAGTCACAGAAAAACCACCCCCCCTGGAAAGGCAAGTCCGCCTGGGCCTCTACCGAGACCGCGGACGCCTTTGATATCAGGGGGGCCACGTCCAGGGATGCATCGCACAGATACTGAGCCCCTTGCATCATGCAATCTGCAAGATCCACACACTCAGGAGACGCCTGCGTCTTGCACAACTCGCTGTGTAGCAGCTTCGCCCACTCAGTGAGCGTTTGCGAAACCAGTACAGAGACCACAATGGGGCGCATGGCAGACCCCGTTAGAACAAATCGGGATCTGACGCAAGCTTCAGCCTTCCTGTCAGCCGGGTCCTTAAAGGACGGCGTGCCTTCCACCGGGATGGTGGTCGTCTTACTCAGGCGGGACACAGGGGGGGAATCAACCACGGGAGGTGATGCCCACTTCTTCAATAATCTATCCTCAAAGGGATAACGCACAGCGAAAAGCTTCGGAATTGGGAGGGAGCTCGGGGGCCGAGCCCAGTCCCTATAAACCAACTTATCCAGAAAAATCGCATATGGAAAAGCCTTGGCCGCCGGGCCCGGTCTATGTGATCCGAAGGGGACCGGCACCCTCAGAGAGGGTCCCGCTGCTTCTTCCAGTTGCAGGGTCTCACGCACTGCGGTGATCAGAGCGTCTACAAGAGCCTTCTCGTGCGCAGCAGCGGACGACTCAGACTTCCCACGCTATCAGGGGCATCTGGGATCTCGCCGTCCGACATCTCTATGGGGGTCCCCGCAATAGAGGAGCCCCCCCTCAGGGACCGAGTCCTCCCCAGAAGAAGGGGTGGCAAGGGACGCTTTTTTGGCGTCCCTGCGGTTCCACAGCAACTCTACCCGGGAGACAAACGTCTCCAGAACCGTGGACATGGCGTCTATAAGGGAAGGGGCCCCTGAAATGCTGGCTGCAGGCACCGAGAGGCCCGATGGGGAAGCACCCGCATCAGCTGCCATACTTACACCCACCCTGGCCGCCCTAGAAAAAAGAGGCCTATTTCCAGGAGACCACTGCACCCCCCACCCCACAGCTGCGCAAGGTTTGTCACAGGGGGCACCCCAGAGAGACTCACCACCCAACCAGAGAGGAGCCTCTTGCTGTTGCTGTCCGTCGATGTCGCTGCCTTCACCGCTTCTGCTGCCCACACTGCCGCTGTGCCCCGAGCCGCCGCTGCCAAAGAGATTCGCGCCATGCTGGGGGGGTAAATCGGCGACAGAAAAAGCCAGGACCGCCCCTCAGCACACACAGCCCTTCCATGTGTAGAAACCACAGGAAATGGCCGCCGATGCACATTAGAGGCCGAAACCTTGTGTAACAGCACCGCGGCTACGCCAAAATGGCTGCCAAACGATCCCATGCATATAAATGCGGCCGTCTACAAGAAAATTGCGGCCGACTGTCGAGCACGAGGCAGGGGGGGCAGGGTGTGAGGCCCAATTACACCGTGGGAGCCCCGGGTGAGGGGAAAGGAGGGTGCAACAGCAGGGTACCGGAGGGGTGGGGGAGGGGCACGAGCGAGGAAGAGGGGGGGAAAGAACACCCACTACGCTCACCCCAGAGGGAGGACCTGCCAGTTCCCCCACCGGGCCCCCAAAGGGGAAGGGGGTGCGTACTCACCCCATCTAGTCGGGCGGTGTGGGGGATCCCACCCGAGACAGCTTACACTCTCCCGGCTAGGCCGGAGGGAGCTGTCGGCCCCTGGGCACACAGCGTGCAATGGCGGGGAGTTTAACCCGCAGGGCCACCACGTCCAGTTGGGGTTTGTCGCGGTCGACCCAGCATGAAGCATCCGGTCTAAGGCGTGATGGTCGGCTGGGGAGACTACCTGGATCCAAGACCCAGCCTGTTGCCCAGCACGGCTGCTTGATTGAAGTCTTCATCTGTGAGGCTGTCTCCAGAATGCCGTAGTGGCCCAGAGAGGTACCACAGAGCCTAGGTCTAACTCCTTGCACTAGGCAGAAAAAACTGAGCTAGCAGGAGCTGGGTGTGGGGTTATCTGCCAGTGGGAACTGCCCCCTGGAGGGGCTGTGTCTGTTACTGTTCTTTTTTGCTGTTAGAACTGCATTTTCTGCCTAGTAAACTCCTGAAGAGGGCAGTATAACCCACTTAGTCCTAAGAGTTGCTGTGCCTGTCGACGAAAAAAGAGAAATAGCATTTTTTGACTTACCGTAAAATCCTTTTCTCTGAGTTCATTGAAGGATGCAGCCTCTTAATTTTGACATGTGGGGTATGCACCTTTTACCAGGAGTAGACTAGACAGAACATAGTTCAGACAAAAAGCAAGCTAGCCCCTCCCAGGGGGCAGTCCTCACTCTGCATAACCCCCTCCGCCCTGCTAGCACTTCAGTTCGTAACAAGCAGTACAAACTTAGAACACAGAGGGGTGGGTGCTGCGTCCGTCAATGAACTCAGAGAAAAGGATTTTACGGTAAGTCAAAAAATCCTATTTTCGCTTTCGTTCATTGATGGACGCAGACTCTTAATCTTGACATGTGGGGACGTCCCAAAGCAGTGTCAACCAAAGAGGGGTGGGTAACACAATAACAACTGTACCCTACGGAAAACTCTCCGGGAGGCGCCAGACGCGCCTACACCACCGCCTGCAAAACTTTGCAGCCAAAAGCAGCATCCGCAGATACTGACACATCAACTTTGTAAAACTTAGCAAAGGTGTGCACAGAGGTCCAAGTGGCAGCCTTGCACACCTGAGACACCGACACTTGGTATTGGAATGCCCAGGAAGTGCTAATCACCCTGGTGTAATGAGCCGTGACCGGAAAAGGGGGTTCTTGACACTGAACCTCATACGCACGGGTCACAGTCTGTCTGATCCAATGAGAGATAGTGGCAGACGAGGCCGCCAGCCCATTGCGCGGTCCATCCGCCACCACAAACAGCGCGTCCGACCTCCGAAAGGAGGCCGTGGCCGTCAAATACACCCGCAGAGCCCTAACCACATCCCAGGAGTGCAAAGAAACCTCCATAGGATGTGACGGGCGCGGACACAGAGAAGGAAGGACAATGTCCTCATTAATGTGAAAAGAGGAAACCATCTTTGGTACAAAGGAGATGAGCGCAGCACCGCCTTATCCTTATGTAGGACCAAGTAGGGAGACCTACAAGACAAAGCCGCCAACTCAGACACCCACCTGGCAGATGTGATGGCCACCAAGAAGGCCACCTTTTGCGAGAGCAACAGCAAAGAAATGTCTCTGATCTTTTCATATGGCGGCTTCTGCAGCACTGAAAGTACCAGGTTCAGATCCCACGGCGCCAGGGGCGGCTGCACCTGAGGGGTCACACGACGTACCCCCTGTACAAACGTACGTATCAAAGAGTGTGTCGCTAATGGACGCTGGAAAAGAATCGCTAGGGCAGAAATCTGCCCCTTGAGGGTACTCAAAGTCAGCTTTTGATCCAGGCCTTGCTGAAGAAAGGCCAGCACACGAGTCACTGAAAAGGAACGGGGGTTCCACCCCCCAGCCTCGCACCAAGCAATATAAGCCTACCAGGTGCGGTGATGAATCTTGCGTGACGTGGACTTACGTGCCTTAACCACTTCCGTACCGCCGGACGTCATATGACATCTTTGGGTTTGAGTGGTGATATCGTTTTTTTCAGCAGGCGATTCCCTGCAAGATAAAAGTGATCTTAGCGGCGGATTCGCCGCAAGATCACTTTTATCAGCGGCGGGAGAGGTGCCCCCCCTCCCGCCACTTTCCGGTCCCGCCGGCAGCAGCGGAGATGATCCGATGATTTCCCCCCAGTGTCTGTGAGCCGACTGAGCGGCTGAAGCCGCTCACTCGGCTCCATAACACGGCCGGCGGAAATGTCAGAAATGACGTCTGCCCAACGGTCTTAAAGGGCCCGATTTTTTTTTTCTTCTGTCATTTTTTTTCAGGTTTTTTTTTTTTTTTTTTTTTTCATTTGAGTGTATATATGAGATCTGAGGACTTTTTGACCCCGGATCTCATATTTAAGAGGACCTGTCATGCTTTTTCTAGTACAAGGAATGTTTACATTTCTTGTAATAGGAATAAAAGTGATCAAACTTTTTTTTTTTTAAAGAACAGTGTAAAAATAAAAAGTAAAAAGCAAAATAAATAAAAAAAAAAAAAAAAAATTTAAAGTGCTCCGTCCCGCCGAGCTCGCGCGCAGAAGCGAACGCATACGCAAGTCCCGCCCACATATGAAAACGGTGTTCAAAGCACACATGTGAGGTATCGCCGCGATCGTTAGAGCGAGAGCAACAATTCTAGCTCTAGAACTCCTCTAACGCAAAACTGCTAACCTGTAGAATTTTTTAAATGTCGCCAATGGAGATTTTTAACCCCTTCCTTACCCGGCACTTAAACCCCCCTCCTGCCCAGACCAATTTTTGGCTTTCAGCGCTGTCGCATTTTGAATGACAATTGCGCGGTCGTGCGACGTTGTACCCAAATAAAATTTGCGTCCTTTTTTTCCCACAAATAGAGCTTTCTTTTGGTGGTATTTGATCCCCTCTGCGCCATTTCTGATCGCCGCTATAAACAAAAAATGAGCGACAATTTTGCAAAAAAGAACAATATTTTTTACTTTTTGCTAAAGTACAAATCCATTAAAAAAATTATTCATCAGTTTTGGCCGATATATATTCTTCTACATATTTTTGGTAAAAAAAAAAAATCGCAATCGGCGTATATTGATTGGTTTGCGCAAAAGTTATCGCGTCTACAAACTGGGAATTGATTTATTTAGTTTTTTTTTTACTAGTAATGGCGGCGATCTGCGATTTTTATCGGGACTGCGATATTGGGGCGGAAATGTCGGACATTTTTTACACATTTTTGGGACCAATGACATTTATACAGCGATCAGAAATTTAAATGTCCACTGATTACTGTGTAAATGTCATTGGCAGTGAAGGGGTTAACCAGCAGGGGGCAGTGAAGGGGTTAAATATGTTCCCTGGCTGTGTTCTAACTGTGGGGGGGATGGGCTGGCCGGGACATGACAGATCTAACTGATCCCAGTGACAGGGATCAGTAGATCTGGCATGTCCCCTGTCACAGAACGGGGAACCGCCGTGTTTACAACGGCGGTTCCCCGTTCTGAGGCTCCTAAAGGTGATCGGCGGGATTCGGGCGGACATCGAGTCCGCCCGACCCACGGGCACGCTCGCGCAGCGTGCGGCGCGCACGCGCCGCCGCTGCCGCCAGGGGGCGCGCGGGAGCATGTGCAGTGGAGGACGTCCATGGACGTCCTCCGGGCATTTCAGATCCGCGCTGGAGCCGTACTTTGGCTATAGCGCGGATCTGAAGTGGTTAATTTGCAAAGTTTATCGCCGTTCCGCAAGCGGACGCAATTTTGAAGCATGACATGTTGGGTATCATTTTACTCGGCGTAACATTATCTTTCACAATATGGAAAAAAATTGGCCTAACTTTACTGTTTCCTTATTTTTTAGCTAAAAAAACTGAATTTATTCAAAAAAAATCACGCTTGTAAGACCGCTGCGCAAATACGGTGTGACAAATGTTTTCAATGACCGCCATTTTATTCTCTAGGGTGTTAGGAAAAAAAATATATATAATGTTTGGGGGTTCTAAGTAATTTTATAGCAAAAAAAACTGTTTTTAACTGGTAAGCACCAAACTCAAGAAACAGGCTTGGTATTGAAGTGGTTAACCATGGTGGGGATCACTGACTCAGAGACCCCCCTATCTCTCAATACCTGGGATTCATTAGCCAGGCCATCAAAGCCAGCGAGTGTAAAGCAGGGTGCAGGATGGGCCCCTGCGACAGCAGATCTTCGCGTAGCGGTAGCCGCCAGGGAACATCCGTACCACGTCAGTGTACCAAGGACGCCGAGGCCAATCTGGGGCCACCAGGATAGCCGGAATCCCCTCCACTTCTATCCTGCGCAACAGGCGCGGAAGAGGCTTGAGAGGAGGGAAGGCGTAAAGGAGCCGGTACCAAGACCATGGAGACAAGGGCATCCGCCAACGGATCCCTTGCTCTGCACACAAAGGTTCGAACCTTGCAATTGAACCGGGACGCCAGCAGGTCCACGTCTGGCGTGCCCCACCTCTGGCAGAGCTGACGGAACATCTCTGATACAGTGACCACTCTCCTTGATCCAGAGTCTGGCGACTGAGAAAGCCCGCCTGCCAATTTTCTACGCCCGGAATGTAAACGGCTGAGATGGCCGCCCTCTTTGTGCCGCCCTGATGGTTTACATACGCCGTGGAGTTGTCCGACTGCACCCGAACCAGTCAACCGTGCAACCTCCCCGACCAATGGTTGCTGATCGCCAGCACGTTGATCGGAAGGCGGGACTCCTCCGATGACCATCGGCCCTGGCCAGACAACCGCCCCAGGACTCCTCCCCAGCCCGCCAGGCTGGTGTCGGTCGTGACAATCGACCACTGCAGGGGAAGAAACGACTTCCCCAGACTCATCGCCGGGGCTCCTTAGCCACCAGGCAAAAGCCCCCCTGGTCTGATGATCCAACCTGATCATCCGATCCAGAGACAACGGAGACTTGTCCCACTGCAGCAGAATCGCCCGCTGCAGGTGCTGGGTGTGAGACTGGGCATACGGTACTGCCTCGAAGGCCGACACCATGAGCCCCAACACCCGCATGCAAAAATGTAAGGAAGACCACCGTCGTGACATCAGAGCCCGTACTGCAGTTTGCAGCGTCAGCAACTTGGCCGGAGGCAAGAACACCCTTGCCTGCTCTGTGTCCAGTATCAGACCCAGATATTCTAGGCGGCGCGCTAGGACCAGCGTCGACTTCTGAAGGTTGATCAACCCATCAAAGTCCCACAGGGAGGCCAGGGTGATCGAGACGTTGTCATCCAGGGCAGGAGCCGACTCCGCCCTCAGGAGCAGATCGTCTAGATATGCCACCACAGCAATGCCCCTCTGCCTCAGCAGAGCCAGGACCGGAGCCAACAGCTTAGTGAAGACTCGCGGAGTGGAGGCTAGGCCGAAGGGGAGAGCCACAAATTGGTAGTGGAGGTCCCCCACCGCGAAACGCAGGAAACGCTGATGCCGAACACAAATGGGAATGTGGAGGTACGCGTCCATGATGTCCACAGAAGCCAGGAAATCCCCCTGGCGCAGCGCGGCTACGACAGAACGGACTGACTTCATCCTGAATTTGCGCACCTTCACAAAGCGATTGAGTGCCTTTAGGTCCAGAGCCGGCCTGACTCCATCCTTCTTTGGAACCACAAAGAGGTTGGAATAAAACCCATGGAACCGTTCCACAGGAGGGATCGGGACAATCACCCCCTGCTCGAACACAGCCTGGACCGCCCCAAACAGAGCTCGCCGACGCCCCGGAGGGAGTCTCAGATTTGAGGGGAAGAACCTGTCCGGGGGCAGGTTACAAAACTCTATCTTGTACCCGGACGACACCACCTCTCGCACCCAAAGATCCGAGATGCGGGCGGTCCACCGGAAGAAAAGTACTCTTCCCCCCTGTGAAATCCTTAATAATCTCATCAAGGGAATCCCCAGCCGACCGCCCGGAAACGGCAGGCCCGGAAGGCCTTTTTTTGACCAATGGTCGCCCGACCAGCACCTCAGCCACAGCAGCCGTCTAATGATGATCGCAAAAACTGGCAGTTTTGACAGCATGGGAGCTACGTCCAAGGCCACGTTGGAGAGGTACCCGAGACCCTGTGGCAGTTGGTCAGCCAGCTGCACCAACTCCGAAGGCACCACGAGGTCCCCCAAATCCTTGTGCAACACTGTCGCCCACTCCGTGAGCATTTGCGCATCCATCGCTGACGCCGCATGGCCGCCCCCGCCACCAGGAACATAGCCTTGGACACCACCTCCGTCCGCCTGTCGGCTGGATTTTTAAATGGAGAAACCTCCATCGTGATAGTGGTAGCCTTGTTCAGGCGGGCCACCGGCGGGTCTACCACGGGGGTCACCCACTTCTGCAACAATTTATCCTCAAAAGGACAGCGCGCAGAAAAGCTTTTTGGTAATGCAAACTAATTCTGAGGACACTGCCAACCCTTGTAGACAAACTGATCAAAATATGGCACATAAGGGAAAACCTTAGGAGCCCGAGCCGGCCTATGGGACCCAAAGACGTAAGCCACCTCCAGCGACGTCCCAGCCTGGCCCAAAGCAGCGCCTCGCAAACGGCAGCCACCAGGGAGCTCACCACGCCTTTTCCCGCGCTACGGTGGCCCCCTGCTCCTCCTCACCGTCAGAAGGGTCCAATTCCCCATCTGACAGATTCACGGGGGTCCATGTCACCACATAACCCCCTTCCGGCTCCGAATCCTCCTCAGAGGATGGGGGAGGAGTGGATGCTTCTTCGCCACCCCCCTACCATGGACAGGTTCCACCAGGGTGAGAAATTCCTCCAGAATTGAAGTCAACTTGTCTAGTGGGACTACAGGACACAGCGCCGCCGGAGCCTCAGCAGAGACTTCCGGGACAGACACTCCCGGTTCAGCCGCCATTGCGCCACTCCACGGAAAACTTGTGAGGCTTGCAGGCCGCAAGCCCGCCACAATGCCACCCCTCAGCGGCCCGGAAATACACAGGAGGACCCACACTGCACCCTAGGGAGAAGCAAGCTATACTTGATGAATGTCTGCTGTATCTGCCTGCACTGCTGCTGCTGCTGAGAGCTACCCCACACGTGCCGACCAGAATGAGGAAAACTGCGCCAAAGAACATGCTAGTTGCCCATCAGTAGACCAACCAAAAATGGCCCCCAAGCGGTCACTAGAGGCCAAAAGCACCACAAAATGGCGGGATGCGGCGGGGGAATGGAGAGGGGGCGACCAGAAACCCCTTACACCCAGTCTGGGGGGGGGCGACGACACCCGCCAGCGCCACCCTCCGCACCACTGAGGGGGGGAAGCGTACTCATCCTTCCAGACGGGTGCAGCGGGTAGCCACCTGAGAAAGACCTCCCGCCCCTACAGGTGGGGAGGGAGCTGCTGGCCATGCGAGCCGCAGAACGGTGACTCAGTGCGCTGGCGGGACGTTTAACCCGCCGGCCGCACCGCACGGAACGGGGCCAAATGCGGCTGACCCCGCAAGCAGCTAAGGGGCGGCTCGCATCCGTCGGCCGCGCTGGGTAGACTACCTGGACCTAAAGATCTCCAGCCGGTCACCCAGCCGGCTGCTTGATTGCATTCTTCACCAGATAGCTTGAGCAAAAACAAAAAATTGGGGAACTGCAGATCCCAGCAAGGAGCCAGGTCCTACTCCTTGCACTAGGCAGATAATACTGAATTGCTAGCAGGGCGGAGGGGGTTATGCAGAGTGAGGACTGCCCCCTGGGAGGGGCTAGCTTGCTTTTTGTCTGAACTATGTTCTGCCTAGTCTACTCCTGGTAAAAGGTGAATACCCCACATGTCAAGATTAAGAGGCTGCGTCCGTCAATGACCGAAAGAGAAAAATACTTTTTATTTTTGCTAGAAAATTACTCTGAACCCCCAAACGTTATATATGTTTTAAAGCAGAGGCCCTACAGATTAAAATATGTTACAATTTTTTTTTTTCACAAAGTATTTGCGCAGCGATTTTTCGAACGCAATTTTTTGGAGGGAAAAAAAAAACACTTTTTTGAATTTCAATACTCAAAAACACTATTTTGCCCAAATGTTTGGGGAAATATAAAAGATTATCTCATGCAGAGTGCATAGACACCAAACATGACATGCTTTAAAAATTACGCTCACCGGCGAAGCAGCGACAAACCATATACATTTTTAAAAACCTTTAAAAGCCTTTACAGTTTACCACTTTAGAACTGCAGAGGAGGTCTACTGCTAAAATTATTGCCCTCGATCTGACGTTCGCGGTGATACCTCACGTGCATGGTGAAATTGCTGCTTACATACACACATGCTTGCGTCCACCTTTGCACGCATGCACAGGGGGGCAGCGGTGCATTTTTTTTTCTTTTCTAATTATTCATTTTGCTTTTTATCTTATTTTTACACTGCCCCTTTCATCTTTTTTTTTTTTTTATCATTTTTCTTTTTAATCACAGGGATTTTAAATATCCCCTATGATAAAAATAGGTATTGTCGCATATTTATTTTTTTTTAATTTGGGGTCTACTAGACTCTAGATCTTTCCCCAGCCCTTAAAGCATCTGAACACACCAAAATCGGTGTGATAAGATGCTTCCCCAATTTCCCAATGGCGCGGTTTATACCCGGCAAAACCAAAGTCATGAAATGCTGGTAGCCTCCGGTTTCTTAGGCCATAGAGATGATTGGAGCCACTCTAGTCTTCAATCAGCTCTATGGTCAGCTGGCGGAACCACGGCTGCATTCTCGCTTTCCCCGGTGGGACAGGAGAGCCTGAGAAGACCAGCAACATACTAGTATGCCGCTGGTCCTTGTTGGTCATATATTGTAATGTTCTTTTCATGCAGCCTGTGGATTAAATGAAAAAAAGTCAATCGGTGGGTATGCCCTCCATCAGAAAACCTCCCTTCATCCACCCACTTCTAATGGTGGGCATAGCCCCTTTTTAAAAATATATACCGGAGCATTGGGGCAATCCGCCCCAATTTCCACCCCTGCCTCTATGCTCCGGTATATAGTCTCTTTTTTTAACTGTGGTGGTGAAATCACCACCTACAGCTTTGGAGTCGCTGCTTTATGAATGGTGGGAGCAAACGCTTTTGCTGTCACCATTAATCAGTGCTACAGCTGAATGGTGTGCCTGAAAGGGAATAAACACTCAAACACACGGTAACATAAAAAAATTACATACTGCAAAGAAAAAATGATAACAGTAACAAAACATTACATGTATGCATAAAAAAGGGATATTATAACTTACCGTAAAATCCTTTTCTCTGAGTTCACTGACAGACGCAGCCCTTCATTAGACAAGTGGGGTTTATGCTCATATCACTAGGAGTAGACTAGGCAAAATAAAACAAAAGCATAGGTTGGCCCCTCCCAGGGGACCGTCCTCACCTTAGTATATAACCCCCTGCTAGACAATAGCATATCGGTTCGTAACAAGCCGTACACACTCAACAGAGAAGTGGGTGCTGCGTCTGTCAGTGAACTCAGAGAAAAGGATTTTACGGTAAGTTATAATAAAATCCCTTTTACTCTTACTTTCACTGACAGACGCAGCCCTTCATTAGGCAAGTGGGGATGTCCCAAAGCTGTGTCAATCAAGAGGGGCGGGTAAATTATAACAACTGTACCCAACAAAAAAAGCCCTCTCGGTCGGCGCCAGTCGCACCTACACTGCCGCTTGCAAAACTTTACGGCCAAAAGCAGCATCGGCAGATGCTGAAACATCCACTTTGTAAAACTTCGTAAATGTGTGCAATGTAGCCCAAGTAGCCGCTTTGCACACCTGAGACACCGAAGCCTGGTGTCTATAAGCCCAGAAAGTACTAACTGCCCTGGTGGAATGAGCCATGACTGGGAAAGGGGGAACCTTGCCCCGAACCTCATACGCATGAGTCACGGTCTTCCTGATCCAACGAGAAATGGTAGCTGACGAGGCCTCCATGCCTTTGCGCGAACCTTCCGTCAGCACAAATAAAGAATCAGACTTCCGAAAGGAAGCTGTAGAAAACAAATACACCCGCAAAGCCCTCACCACATCCAAAGAATGTAGTTAAAATTCCTTGGGATGCGACGGGTGCGGGCACAAGGGAAGAACAATGTCCTCATTCAAATGAAAAGAAGAAACCACTTTCGGAAGGAAAGAAGGGGAAGGTCGCAAAACCGCCTTGTCCTTTTGAAGGACCAAGTAAGGAGACTTGCAGGATAAGGCTGCCAACTCAGACAGCCGCCTAGCGGATGTAACAGCCACCAAAAAAGCCACCTTCTGCGACAATAGTTGCAAGGGAATGTCCCTGATCTTCTCATATGGTGGCTTCTGAAGAAAAAAAGAGCACCAGATTCAAATCCCATGGTGCCAAAGGTGACCGTATCCAAGGAAACACATGACGTACACCCTGTACAAAAGTACGGATCAACGAGTGTGACGCCAAGGGTCGCTGAAAAAGAACCGTCAGAGCCGAAATCTGACCCTTAACCACTTCCCGACCGCCGTATGCAGAATAACGGCCGGGAAGTGGCTGAGTTATCCTGACTGGATGTCATATGACTTCCTCAGGATAACAAGCCGCCGCGCGCCCATAGGGGCGCGCATCGCGGCGATCGGTGGTGTGGGGGGTCAGTCTGACCCCCCGCAATGCCGATCTCGGTAAAGTGCTTCGATCCAATCACGGCTGGTCACAGTGTAATACAGGAAAGCTGTTTATCGGCTTTCCTGTACTCAGGTCTGCAGACCTGATGAGGGGAGAGCCGATCGGCTGCATCCCTGACAGGGAGGGTATGTGCTGATGATTTATCAGCACAGCCCTCCCTCAGATCGCCACCCTAGACCACCAGGGAGCCTGCCCAGGGATGTGCCCACCCAGTACCACCAGGGAGCTGATCTGGACAACCAGGGAGACCCCCCTAGACCACCAGGTAAGTGACATACTGCTCAGGTCCACCTTCACTCAGTGCCACCTTCAGATGCCACCCTAGACCACCAGGGAATGAGCCCCTATTAATGCATATGCCCACCAGTGCCCCTATCAGTGCCCCTATCAATGCATACCAGTGCCACACATCAGTGCCCACCATTGCCACCTACCAGTGCCCACCTATCAGTGCCCATCAGTGCCACCTATCAGTGCCCAGTGCCGCCTATGAGTGCCAATCAGTGCTGTCTATTATTGCCCATCAGTGCCATTTAGCAGTGTCCGTCAGTGCTGCATATCAGTGCCCATCAGTGCTGTATATATCAGTGCCACCTCTCAGTACCCGTCAGTGCTGCCTAACAGTGCTCATCATCGCTGCATATAAATGCCTCATCATCAGTGCCGCCTCATCAGTGCCAATCAGTACTGCCACATCAGTGCCCACCAGTGATGGAGAAAATTTACTTATTTACAAAGTTTTGTGACAAAAAAATTTTTTTCAAAATTTTCGTTCTTTTTTTATTTGTAGCGCAAAAAATAAAAACCGCAGGGGTGATCAAATACCACCAAAAGAAAGCTCTATTTGTGGGAACAAAATGATAAAAACTTTGTTTGGGTACAGCATCGCACGACCGCACAATTGTTATTCAAAGCGCAACAGCACTGAAAACTGAAAATTGGTCTGGTAGTAAAGTGTTCTAAGTGCATAGTATTGAAGTGGTTAAGCATACTTAACGCCAGGTTCTTCTCCAGTCCCTGCTGCAAAAAAGTCAGCACCCTGGACACCGCATAAGAGCGGGAATTCCAACCACCCGCCTCACACCAGGCAATATAGGCCTTCCAGGCCCTATAATAAATTTTATGTGAAGTACACTTGCGTGCTTCAATCATAGTAGGGATCACGGAGTCAGAGACCCCCCTATCCCTCAACAACTGGGACTCAATAGCCAAGCCGTCAAAGCCAGCGAGGGTAAAGCAGGGTTCAAGATGGGTCCTTGAGACAGTAGGTCTTCGCGAAGTGGAAGACGCCACGGGACATCTGCCACCATCCGTACCGCATCAGCATACCAAGGACGCCGAGGCCAATCCGGAGATACCAGGATTGTCGGAATTCCCTCTGCTACTATCCTGCGCAGAACCCGCAGCAGAAGCTTCAGAGGAGGAAATATGTACAGTAGCCGATACCGACCCCAGGGTGCCACCAGTGCGTCCGTGGCGACCGCCAACGGATCTCTTGATTTGCACACAAAGGTCTGTACCTTGTGATTGAATCTGGAGGCCATAAGGTCCACCTCTGGCGTGCCCACTTGAGACAAATCTGGCGGAACACTTCTTGATGTAGGGACCAGTCCCCGATCCAGAGTCCGGCGGCTGAGAAAGTCCGCCTGCCAGTTTTCCACTCCTGGAATGTAGATTGCGGAGAGTGCTGGCACGTGAAGCTCTGCCCTTTGCAGGATCAGAGCAGTCTCCGTGGCTGCTGCCGAGCTTCTTGTTCCGCCCTGATGGCTCACATATGCCACAGCTGTGGCATTGTCCGACTGAACCCGGACAAGAAGGCCTTGCAGCCTCGCCGACCAATGAGACAGACAGTCTGATCGCTCTCAATTCCAGTACATTTATCGGAAGGCAAGCTTCCTGAGCTGACCAACGACCCTGGGCAGACAACTGACCCAGGACCCCTCCCCAGCCCGACAGACAGGCATCCGTCTTTACTATCGACCAATTGAGGGGGAGAAAACATTTTCCCATTTTTAGGGATGGAGCCAGAATCCACCAAATCAAGGACCCTCGGGACTGATGATCCAGCCTCATCAGTCTGTCTAGGGATAGGGGGGATTTGTCCCATTGCGACAAAATCGCCTTCTGCAGGAGCAGAGTGTGACTCTGGGCGTAAGGTATCGCTTCGAAAGACGATACCATGAGCCCCAACACTCGCATACAGAACCGTAAGGAGGACCACCGGCGTGATAACAGGGTTGGGACTGCTGCCTGTAGTGTCAGGAGCTTGTTCGGTGGTAAAAACACCCTTGCCTGCACCGTGTCCAGAATCAAACCCAGGTATTCCAGACAGCAGGATGGAGTCATTGCTGACTTCTGCAGGTTGATCAGCCAACCAAATTATTTTAGCGTGGACACAGTGATTATCACGTTCTCCTCCAGAGCTGCAGCTGACTCTGCTCTTAGGAGTACGCTACCACCGCGATAACTCTGTCTCAACAGCGCCAGCATCGGGGCCACCACCTTGGTGAACACTCGGGGAGCCGAAGCCAGACCGAAGGGAAGTGCCACAAACTGGTAATGCAGATCCCCCACTGCGAAGCGCAAGAAACGCTGGTGCCTGTGAAACTGGAACGTGGAGATGATATCCAGGGACACCATGAATTCCCCTTGGTGCAGGGCAGCCACGACCAAGCGGATGGACTCCATCCTGAATCTTTGTCTTTACAGAGCAGTTTAGTGTCTTCAGGTCCAGAACTGGCATGACACGGCCCTTTTTGGGCACCACAAAGAGGTTTGAGTAAAACCCGTGAAATCTTTCCACCGTGGGTACCTGTACAATCACCCCCTTTTCGGCAAGCGCCTGAACTGCGCCTAGAAGCGCCTCCCGACGCCCCTGAGGGAGTCTTAAATTCGAAGGGAAGAACCTTTCTGGGGGTAGAGAGATGAACTCTATCCTGTACCCAGAGGACACTACCTCCAACACCCACCGATCGGTGATGCGGGCAGTCCATCTGTCTGCGAACCCCAGTAACCAGCCCCCCACCCGTGAATCGGGCGGGGGCAACCCATCATGCGGAGGCTGACTTATCCTTTGTTTTTTCAGACTTACGTTGCCAGGGCCTTTTACTGGGCCCAGCGGAAGCTTTACAGGACTTGAAGCCCTTATCCGCTGAGCCGGGCACACGAAAAAACTTCTTCTGGCCTGAAGAAACAGAGCCCTGCCTACGGCGTTTTGGCTCTGGAAGGAAAGTACTCTTCCCTCCCTTGAAATCCTTAATGATTTCATCCAACTGTGGGCCAAACAGACTCCCTCCTTGAAAGCGGAGATCCGTAAGAGCTTTCTTCGATGCCTGGTCGCCTGACCAAGAGCAAAACCATAGCACCCGCCTGATAACAATTGAAAAAACAGACATTTTTGACAGTATGGGAAGTAGGTCCAATGCAGTATCGCATAGGTAGCGGAGACCCTCTTCCAAGTGTTGTGCCCCTTGCACCTCAGCCTGTGCACACTCACAAGTCAAACCGGAGTGTAATGTGGCAGCGCACTCGACAAGAGATTGTGCCGCCATAGCAGCTGCCAAGGCTGGCCGCATGGCTGACCCAGCCAACAAGAACAGTGCCTTAGACACTGACACTGTGCGGCGATCGGCCGTATCTTTAAAGGATGGAGACCCCTCCAAAGAAATGGTTGTTGCCTTATTCAGACGGGCCTACAGGAGGTGATGACTTATCCTTTAACCCTAGTGTGTCCCCACTAGTAAGCCCCCACTGGTCGGCTACCTCAGACGCTGCCCAGGTGCCCACTCTCCGCGCCCCTAGGACGGAAGAGGGGTTCACTCACCGACCCGAAGGGCGCGGCGGGTACCCACCCGGAGCAGACTTTCCTTCGCATGGAGAGGAATGCTGCTGGCCAGGCCACTGGACAGGCACAAAACCAGTCACTGGGCACAAGTGGGTTTTAGCCACTGGCAACCTGCACGGAACGTGCCCTATGCGGCGTGTCCCCGCCAAGGCTAAGGGTAGCTCGCACAGACGTTGGCCAGACTGGGGAAAGTTTTTGGATTCAAGATATCCTCTATACCACCAGCCGGCTTCTTGATAGTGGTCTTCATCAGAAAAAACCTCAGAACAACGCAGATCCCATAGGGAACCAGGTCTAACTCCTTGCACTAGGCAATAAAAACTGATATGCTATCATCTAGCAGGGGGGTATATACTAAGGTGAGGATGGCACCCTGGGAGGGGCCAACCTATGCTTTTGTTTTATTTTGCCTAGTCTACTCCTAGTGATATGAGCATAAACCCCACTTGTCTAATGAAGGGCTGCGTCTGTTAGTGAACGTAAGAGTAAAATATTACTAGAGAGAACAATAGAGCGAGATTAGAGAAAACGAGAGAAAGAAAAAAAATAAATGTACAACTGTTTTGGCTTTATTTTATATATTTTTTTGTTTTATCACTTGATTTTTTTTTTTTCAATTATTTATTTATTTATTTTTTGTTTTTTGTGTATGCCTTTTTTTTTGTAACTAAAATCTAACTGGTTCCAGGTTTGGGTCTCTCAAAATGCACTGGCATCTTTGGAGACCCTATGTAAGTGTGCATATCACTGTGCCTGTTGTACCTTACGCTAATTCACAAATGTGTGGCAGCATTCAAAACATTCTTCGATGCAGAGACCAGGCTGGTCAGGACAGGTGGGACAAGTGCAGGTGTCAAGCCTGTATCCGCGTCATCTGCAGACTCGGCATCTCTTTTGGGGTGTTCTTTGGCTTGGGGTAGCACGGAGGACTCGTGGAAAGTACCTCCCATGCAGCCAGCAAACTGCATTCAAACTGTGAAGTGGGTGTGCAGCATCATCTGGAAACAGAAGGGCTGTGACAATCTCTTACTGGAATTTGAGGAAGGATCCCGTCCGTCCTGACGCTCTGTATAAGTCATGAGCTTTCATCAAAGCCAATTGAAAAAGGTATACAGAAACTTTTTTGTACCAGCGTCTGGCCTTACGAGCAATTTGGTATGTCGCCAATAACTGGTCTTTAAGGTCCACCCCTCCCATATTTAGGTTATAATTGTGGAAACAGAGGGGTTTCTCCAAACCACCAGTCGCCGTAGGAATTTGGACGTCATATCTGCATGAAGGGAGGTCAGAACAAAAACATTCCGACTGTCCCTCCACTTCATCGCGAGCAAAGTATAACACTTCAAGCAGGCACTCTTTTTTTGTAGAGCCAGTCATATCCAGGGTCACCCCGTGGACAACAGAGTTCATTGTCAATGAAGTGCATGAACCGCAAGATCTGCTCGTATCGAGTCCTGGCCATTAAAGCAGAGAACACGGGCATGTTATGATGAATTGGGTCAGTGGACCAATATGACCGCAACTCAGTTATTTTTTTTTTTTTTGTTTTTTTTTTTTTTTTTTTTTTTTATGCTCATAAGGAGGGTAAGGCCCAGAAAAGTCTTAAATTCTAGACCTGTGATTGGTTTCCAGTCTCTGGCAAGTGTCAAATGGGGATTAGCTGCGATGAATTGACCAGCATATAAATTGCTTTGGTCCACTATAGAGATCTTCCGTGAAATACAGCGAATAAAAATCGATGGCCATAAAATCAACTGTATTCACTGTGATTCCGGGTTCGCCAGTGAATGGGGGGAGAGAGTATGAGCCCTGAATCAGTGGAGGGTTGCCAATCAGGGTTAGCAAATTCAGCAGGAAGGGCACTATGGGTTCTGCGGGACGGTGCTCGTCTTCTTTGTGGCTGCGGGTCATTACTCGTGCTAGCCACACCAGCTTGAACTGCACTTATGGGACTTGCCACGTCCAGGATGTACTAGGCTGCTGGTGCTTGCCAGTTTGCCAAAACGAGTAGTGACGCTAGTACTGGCTCTCTGCTCCATACGAGAGCCTTGCGGTTCATGCGCCTCAACGACAGCAGAACGGGATCTGGTACGCCTGACCGTAGCAGGGACCGCTCCGTCGTCAGCTATCTGACAGGGTGCCACTTCTGTCTACTGGTTCGTATGCTGAGCCTGAATCTGACAGTGGAGTTTCCCAATCGCTCTAGTCTGTCATACTGCGCAACGCGTAGGCTTCTTCACTAGTGCACGTGCAATTGGACATTTTGGACTTTCTAAATTTGATATGTACACTAGCGTGACTCACAGGCAAAAGAGCGCACCTGGTTGTCAGAGCCTGTTTCAAACGCTACCAAAATTACTGTCAAGATTTTGCAGGGATCAGGCGTGATCTCTGCGAACGCTGCAGATATGTGTGTTGCGTTTAGTAAGTGTCAGCATTTTATTGATCCTGCACTTGGGTGGGCTGTGCTGGACGGAGGCGCTCAACGCAGGTGCTAGCAGGTATCTGGGCTGATCCCGCTAACGCTGCGTTTTTTAGAACACCAATATATATCTCATCAGATCGCAGATATTGATCTGATCAGATACTGCAATAGTATCTAACGTTTGTGTACGCGAGTACCTAACTGGCCCTGCCTGGTATTTACGCTGACCATAATGCACGCTAAAACCTAACTGGTGTCACCGCAGGGCAATCAAGGGTTAAAACTTTATTAGATATATAGCGGGAGCCCTGATGGGGAAAAAAAAAAAAACTAACAAGAGTCCCCGTGATACTTATACAGTGATCAAAGGCGACAGGGGGTTAAAAACTTTATGGGGGGGGTGATCAGCAATGAAGGCGTTTCGCGATAGCAAACCAAGTTGCCGCCATCAAGCCACGGCGGGCGGGCGGCAACTGTTTAATGAGTATATAGTGAGGACATGGACCAGATACATCTGACGAACTTGTAATCTCTTGTAATCTCTGTATTTCATATAAATGTTTCATCTATGTCCTTTCTTTTTATCTCTCTCCTTCTCCTTTCTTTTTCCAATGTACTTAATACGATTGTAAACTCTGATCTTTCTCAAAAAAATAAGATTGAACTAAATCGGGGTTTGGGATTTTTTAAAACAGATTCAAGAGGAGCTATAGTTTTTTTTTTTGTTTGTTTTTTTTTTTAGATATGCACATGAAAGAGATCAGCTTAATGTAATATAGGTTTTAAAATCCTTTTTTTGTACATACATTTCATAATTTTATATAGAAAGATTAACCAGTAGCCGACCACCAGTTGTACTGCGGCAGCTTGACTCTGCTGCGCAAACCATCATTGTACGTCGGCCGCGCATACGTGATCTGCGAGCGTTATTGCGGGTCGGACGGACTCAATATTTGCTGGCGACCCGCAATCGCCCAATACAGAGGCAGAACGGAGATCTGCCAGTGTAAACATGGCGAATCTCCGTTTTGTCAAGGGACATATGACAGATCTACTGTTCCTTGTATTCGGGAATAGTTAGATCTGTCATGCCCCGGCTAGCCCAACCCCCACAATAAGAACACAGTGAGGGAACACAGTTAACATCTTCCCTGCCAATAACATTTATACACTAATCAGTGACTATTTTTGGCTCTGACCGCTGTATAAACGTCACTGGTCCCAAAAAATTGACAAACGTGTCCGATCTGTCTGCCACAATATCGCAGTCCCGATAAAATCACATATCGCTATTACTAGTAAAAAAATAATAATAAAAAATGCCACACATTTATTTCCATAGTTTGTAGACATAACTTTTGCACAACCCAATCAATATACGCCTATTGCGTTTTATTGTAAAAATTTTTTTTTTTTTTCAAAATTGTCTTTTTTGCTTATAGTGCAAAAAATAAAACGCAAAGGTGATCAAATGCCACCAAAAGAAAGCTCTATTTGTTGGAAAAAAAAAGGACGCCAATTTTGTTTGGGTACAGCGTCACAAGACCTCGCAATTGTCAGTTAAAGCTACGCAGTGCCAAATTGCAAAAAGTGCTCTGGTCAGGAAGGGGGTAAACCCTTTCGGGGCTGATGTGGTTCCGTTTAGAACGGACTAACCCAATTTACATTGAACCCTAATGGGAACATCTGCCTCGGTTCATGACCAGAGTTGTG
Organism: Glandirana rugosa; assembly: GCA_018402905.1. Classification (NCBI taxonomy): domain Eukaryota; kingdom Metazoa; phylum Chordata; class Amphibia; order Anura; family Ranidae; genus Glandirana; species Glandirana rugosa. The sequence continues at coordinate 118,171 of BLSH010145479.1, read as the reverse complement.
GAACTAATTAAGTTTGTGAATCAAGGTATCACTGTATACGCGCATTTTACACACTGATCGTAGCAATACAGTGTTCCCATGGTAACACTACTACTCTAGGGAGGTGATCAGTATTTTTTTTTTTTTTACACATAATAGCTTACACCAGTGTTTTTCAATGGTATAAGCAACCACTTTTACTGAATGAAACTGATTATTTCAGGTGTATTGTTGCGATTGGCTGTGATTGGCAACAGCTAATCGCATGGTACAGATGGGCTATGATTGGCCCTGTCTGTACTATGTGATCACTGTGACCAAATACAGCTAGCAACACAATTGTACACAATGAATGGCATGAAAGGAAGCCATCCATTGTTTACTATTGTGATGTGATTTGTTGTGATTGGTCACAGCGATCACATGGTACTGGCAGCGGGCTGGTACACTGATCAATCATCAACTGTGTCCAGTGGACAAGCCAGTGACAGATTGTGCTGCAATGTGGACATCCACCCGGAATGTTGAATGTCCCGCCCAGCCATCATTTGAAAAAACAGGCTGGATGGGAAGCAATGATCTATGCTAAAGCTTTAGTGCACAGCAGAAGTTGGAATGTCTATACTGGCATGCATTTTGCATGAAATCAGGGTATCAGGTGTATAAGGGCTTGTGCGTGAGAAATCATCTGCAGCCTCCTCTAGCAATTACTCTAGCTTCTCTTCAATCTCCTTGTATCTCCTACAGGTAGATTCGCTTTCAACACAATTAGTGAAAGTGGGTATGAATTAGCCTGGCGCCTTTGAGCTCTGGACAGAGATGGCTGTATTAAGATTGTTAACTGTCCAAGAAAATCTAAAATGAAAAGCTGCAGAAAAAAGCATTTGGCCAGATGGGCTACTTGTTGCGTGCCTAAAATGGAGCTAAAATTGCATACAGTGACCAGTGTTAAAGTAGGGTCCAGCTCTGTTAAAAGGGAAGCACTGTTACCTTCAGAAGAATGAGTGTTTGCCTGAAACTTTTCCATGGTTCTCTTATGCCTGGTCCTCACCATCATGATCAGTGAAGGTATTCCCCTGTGGGGTAGGGTGCAAAAATGGGGTAAGCATGCTTGGAAAAGGATACAAAGCTACTCAGATGTCGGCCATCCTGTAGTGAAGTCCTCAAGACAAAAGAGCGGGAAGATGTACCTCAATACCTTATGAGAGCTTTGTGCCGAAGTGGTGGTATAGAAGTGCAACTTGTGTAAAACTTCATAAAGGAGAAGAGGTCAATCAGCTAATATTAGAAAAAAAAAAAAAAAGACTCTGAATGGAATGGGGTAGGGCTAAACAGTTATGCTCATAAGGCCTGCCCAAAGTCTTTGCCAGTGCGCAATCACCTGAAGGTAGCAGTCTATCACCCAGGGACTATGAACATCTAGCCTGTGTCTTGTACGATTAAGATTTTACAAACCACAATAGCTTAAGCTGGATTTACACAAGAGAATCCTTTATCAGACATCTCCGTTTAAACTTTAAATCAAACACAATGCGCTTTAAAGGGATTCTACAACCTTAATTGTACTTGTAATTGGACCCAAAACAATTATCTTTCCTTTAACCTTATCCGAATATTAAACACTAACCACTTACCTTACCACCATTAAATGCCCAAGCATAAATTCATTAAAGTAAAAAAATCCTCTGGCCTTTCATACCTTAAATTTCTAATCAAAACATGAATCTGTGTGGTCATGTTGTATGATCAAATATGTAGGCACCATTTATACATAAATGCAAGTAATAGTAGTCTCCAAATACAATAAGCCTACATACGAGTAATATATTAGTGTGCTATGTACACTGTACCTTCATATCAAGATGCATCTTTTGCAAATGTATTTCTAGCTTTCTTAGCTTCTGCAGCAAGCTTTCTTTTTCATCCCTCAGTTGCTTGTTTTCATCCTTCAGCAGCTTATTTTCATCCAAGCACCTCTGATCAGTTTTCAGGCCATTTAATTCAGGAGAAAATCTGAAACAAAAAATGGCAACAATAAAAAAATTGATATAATACAAACTGATGACGAGGTTAACAGTAGAACATTTTGGATTACCTTGCTACTTGAGAATTGTTCTTTCCATTGTTTCCCTGCTGATCAGTCACTTTCTGTTCAGGGATACATCGGTTAAGGAGAGATAAAGACTTTGGTTCACGCATAGGAAGTCTTTCTACAATTCTAATAGGAAATGAAAAGCGGCTTTTTTCATGGTTTGCAACAACCTCACGTGTTTCCCGGGAGTTACTTTGAGAGCTCAGCAGCTTGCATTTCTCAGCAAAACCTTTTCTTACTACCTCCTCTCCAATATCAAGGTTATCATGCAAAACCTGGACAACGATGGTTCCATCTTTGTATATTGTTTTCTGCTGTACAGAGATTTGTTTGTCAGCGATCAACTTTGATAGAAATTGCAAGCCCTAAGTGGAGGATAGGAAAAAAAAAATTGAACACTTTCTAGTCAGCTTAAAACAATCGCCACAAAACACCCTACATTATATTTTAATTTTCTACTAAATATCCTCACCATTTTGCTGCCATGTTCTAAAAAGCAAGGACTCTACAAACGGAACACAAAATAACACTAGTTAACCACTTCAGCCCCGGAAGGATTTCCCACTTTAGGACCAGAGCACTTTTTGAGATTCGGCACTGCGTTGCTTTAACTGACAATTGTGCGCTCGTGCGATGTTGTACCCAAACAAAATTACGCAATTTTTTCCCCCACAAATATAGCTTTCTTTTGGTGGTATTTGATCACCTCTGCGTCATTTCTGATCCCCGCTATAAACAAAAGAGCGACAATTTTGCAAAAAAAAAAAAAAAATGTCTTACTTTTTACCATAATACATATCTAAAAAATAAAAAATAAATAAAAAAAACTAAGGTCTGCGTGCGTTCGCTGGCTGGGCTGGGGAGACTACCAGGATCAATATTATCTTGCCTGTCACCCAGCCCAGCAATTGATTGCAGTCTTCATCACGAAAGCACAGAAGTGGAACCAAAGAGGAACCACAGGTCCCAGCAGAGAGCCAGGTCCTTGACTAGGCAGAAAAAAAAACTGAGCAATCTGTTATAGGGTAGAGGGTTACTACCAGTGAGGACTGTCCCTGGGAGGGGCTGTGTCTGCTTTTGATATTTTGTTGTTCTGCCTAGTACACTCCTGAAGGTGGCAGTATAACCCTATGGTCAAGATGAGCTGCTGTGTCCATCAATGAAGGAAAGAGAAACTATTTTTTTTTCATTGTTTTGGGCGATTTATATTATTCCTCGTATTTAAAAAAATAAATAAAATAATTGCAATCGGTGTTTATTATTATGCAGAATTTATATAGTGCAGACAGTTTTCATTGGTTTGCGCAAAAGTTGCTGTTTTTACGAATGATGAGAATTAATTTATGGGGTCTTTATTTCTTTTTCACTAGTAATGGCGGCGATCTGCGATTTTTATCAGGACTGCGATATTGCAGCGGAAATGTCGGACCATTTTAACACTTTTTTGGGACCATTGGCATTTATACAGCGATTATTGCTATGAAAATGCACAGATTACTGTGTAAATGTCATTGGCAGTGAAGGGGTTAACCTGCAGGGGGCGCTGTAAGGGTTAACTGTGTCCCCTATGTGTGTTCTAACTGTATGGGTGCTGGGCTGGCTGGGGGGAGGAGAGTGATCGTGGCTCGCATAAACAGGGAGCCTGAGATCAAATCCCTTCCCCCTCTGTGAGAACGAAGATGCGTGTTTACATACACGCATCCCCGTTCTGTCACTCCAGGGGGACAATCACGGGTAGCCCGCGGACATTGAGTCCACCCTACCAGCTGCCTGCCCAGGGGGACCTC
>BLSH010145479.1:97845-112463 GCA_018402905.1 Glandirana rugosa | reverse complement strand
TATATATATATACACATACACATACATACACACACACACACACACACACACACACACACACACACACACACACCTTTTTCTATATTTTCAGTGGGCACCCAGACATTTTGGGTCTGTCCTAACACCATGGGACCAAAACCTCCTTTTCCAGCTCAATCGAAAGTCTCTCTCCTCTCTGCCACCACCCGCCATAGGGGCGCCATTTGGCGCACGGCTAAGGGTTGCCCCAACGCCTCCTCTTACCATTCAGACCATATGTGGTTTTTATTTCCCTTACCTGTGTATAAACCTTATATCATTTTTGACGTAGCTATACTTCATTTTCTTCATATGGGAAAGGTAAGCTGCATTTGTACACACACCCTAACTATTCAATGTTCTACAGTTTATAATTATGTTTATATACATTTCAGATCTATCTTTTAGTGATATAAATTGTCACTGAAGAACCTCCGTAGAAGGAACCCATCATAAATGCATTAGGTGCAGCTGACGACCATCTGCAGTATCACTTCATTATTGCCTTTAATATGTGTCTGCTGTTATCTTTACTACATCATTTATGGTGTTTTTTAGTCCCATTTTTGTATCAATAAAATGTATAACTTTATCAATTAGGTCTTATACTCCATTTTTTGCCTAAAAAGTCCCACCCCTTGATGGAGTACGCCTATCTTTTTTTTATGTTCCTCCCTCAGCCTGCGAGCCACGCGGGATAGGAATCCACCTGGCGGAACTCCCAGCCTCGGGGCGCAGATAACATGGGAGACGCTCCCGGGCACCCTCGCCGGAGGTTCCATGTGAGTCTTAATTCAAGTTACCGGCTTCCTGGAATTGCTCTCCCTTTGTCCACTTGTACTGGCCCCCTATGTTTAACTTGTCCACAGTTTCCATTTTGCAGTACTCAGGAGAGATATGATCCCGACATGCCGGGTATTCCACCCCCACAGATGTGCTGATGGAGACTTTCAGTGGCTTTGACCTCCCCATCACTGTACATAACAAGACTCACTTTGACGGAGTACCTTGAGCAGGTAACAGTTGCCACCTATGTCATACATGTCTTTACAACCAACCTGCCTTGAATTCCCCAACTCCTTCCTTGGCTGGATTGAACGGTGGAGACGAATGCCTCCTGGTCTAATGCCAGCCACGAACCTAAACCACACCAAACTAAACCTAAGTACCGTTCTGAGACTCTATGGTTCCCTACCTGCCCAGACTTAACACCTGATATCTTCCATAGGCTGCTGGGAGATACTCGTCTCTAACCCTTGTTGTGAACGGCCACTCCTGATCCCAGTCTCTCTTCCGTAACAACTTACTTGGCCCCAGGCACTTTCGGGGGACCACAACGGGTTCCTGCATTCCTCTGGAGGACTTTGTGCCTCAATGTTTGAGCCCCACACTTTTGAGGTACGACACATTTGCACAATAATCACCTGCTCGCTGACAACTTTACACAGGAGACAATACTGTTCTTGTATACCCTGCATATAACTGATCAAAGGGATGAGGATTATCTGCTGATCATCAGGCTGATGTATTCATTTTTAGTTGAGAATTGCCTTACCAAGGTCCTAAGAGATATTTAGCCTTTAGCAAGGAACTGTTATTTCTTATGTATCCTGGGTTGGAGAGGGGGCTTGGGGTAATAGGGGTCGCCAGTGTCCCCTCGTGCCTCTCCTGACCCTGTTGTGTGGATCCTCACTCCCTTCCTTGCTCGGGGGGGGGGGGGTAAGTGGTGATGGGGCACTGCCGGAAATGAAGCTGTCAAGGATCCTACGGGTAGTAAATTGGAAGCTGCTTCATGCATGGGATGAGACACTGCTCTAAGGGACAGGAGGCTTTGGGTCACAGCACACTATACTCACGCTCCGAACTATATTTTGGGTCCTCTCCCTGTGGGATACCCATACTTGATATTAACACCGCTTATTTTAATTTTATTTCTTTTGCCTGTTCTGTTAGACCCGATTTGTTCTCCCCTATATAGCTAGGTGATCTTATTCATATGCGGCCTCATGTCTTACTTAGCGTACTGCTTGCCACATACTGCCATCCTACTCAATCAGTGGGTGGAGGTGATCGCTTTCTCCTAGCCAAGATGACATCCTTGGTAGCCATCACGCCAGGGAGGGAGTGATTTTCTTTTTGCTACCTAGATAGTGATTGTTATAAACAGTCTTTCCATGTTTGCCGTCTCTACTGTTTAATGCCTGGGTGGGTGGGATAGGTGTGGGCCAATCCTGTTTGGTCTCTGTCTACCCCACCCCACACGGAGGTTTGTGCACTTCGTCCGCATCGTAGTCAGTTGAAGTGCACGGTTGGCAATATTTTGCCATCATAGCTTCGGGGGCCATGTGATTCCATGTGCGAGAACCTCTGAATCTATTTACTAACTTATAGTTCATTTTGTTTTTTTCCTTTGTTTCCAGCTTCTCATCCTTCCGTACATTCTAAAAGCCAATGGGATTCTATCGGACCCCTTTTCCATCTCGAATGGGACAAGACAGGGGTGTCCTTTATCCCTGCTACTATTTGCCCTCTCTCTGGAACCCCCTCTCTTTAAGGTCCGTATGAACCCAGACATCACTGGATTTAAGGTTGGAGACGCACAACAAAAAATAGACAAAAAAAGACCACCACTTTTGTACCTTAAGACAATATAACTTTCAGGCATCACATTTTTAACCTCAGAAAACTGGCCCTCCATATCTTCGTTAATAGAACCCACTGGTACCTTCCGCTTGCCATTTTGGAGTGCCTTGCACCATTTTCTCCACTCCCTGCAGACCCCAAAGAACTATGGTTGATAATTATCTACATTTGGAGTACTGCTCAGATGGGGTATAGACGCAAGTACTCTCAATAACATACAATTTACTGATTGCCCCTCTGGAACAACATCATCTATCTTGGGTGAGGAAATGGGAAAAGGAGTTGAACTGTACATTCACGAGCGACCAACAACAAAATATTAGGTTCTCGTTGAAATCATCCATCTGCACGAAAATTCAAGTAACTCATTACAAAATTCTGACACTGTGGTACCACACCCCACAGATGTTACATAAGTTTTACCCTGAGGTAGCTGATCGCTGCTGGAGATGTCAGGAGGAAGGAGGTACGATGCTACACATTTTGTGCTCCTGTTCAAAGATCGTGCCGTATTGGAGGGCAGTGCAGAATACTATTAAAAAATTCACCGACTACGAAATCCCTGAAGACCCGGCCTTTTTTCTGCTACTTGCTACCTCTCAATTGGAAAAACCCGATGCCTCCCTCAGTCAGTTGCTAGCTCCATACAGTGGAAGAGATCAATAAGATGGAAGACCTCACACTTACAGCACAATATAAACACGAAAAGTACTACGAGCTGTGGAGACTGTGAAATCTGTTTATCCTCTGAGGAGGGTCTACCGGTGCTTAGCCCATGATGTTCGGGCGGCGGCAAGATAAATAACTACCTGATATATAGACATCCACCCCCAACCCAGGATTCCCTCGCCCTTTCACCCCCACCCCCCCCCCCCTTGATACACTGCACAGATAACATACATATCACCTGTACACCAAAACTTATGTATACCCTGTTGGACCTCCTGATTTTTTTTTTCCAGTTTCATTTACATGTATTATATGTATGTTTGCACATTGTTGACCTGGACATGCCTCTTGCGGTTTAAATAAAATATTTGAAAAAAAGAAAGAGGACAATTCTAATAGTTCCAATTTTAATTCATAAACAACCAAATACCGAAACTTCTGATCAATTCATAGCAGTTTTTCTTTGGTTCAACTGTTTTTATTGCGGTAAAGGCAATGAATAAAAAACTCTGCACAGCAAGACACTTTGCATGTGCATATCATTACAATCCATTATACAAAGTCATCACTTAGTTAATCAAATGTAAGGATATCCATCAGAAACTCAAAACTAAGCATGGTATGTTCCAGAGAATCACATATACCTTTAACATAAAACAAAAATATACAGTAGAATCGCAAGCAGTAGAGGTGAAAAAAAGGATAGGAGGGAAAGGAAAAGAATAGAAAGGGGTATGAGGGAGCACCTTGGAATCCACAAACAAGCTAACTCATTCACAGACGAAAACACACACATCTCAGAGGCCTGATAGGAGGTCAAAATTGGGTAACAAGAAATCTGAAATCCAAGGATCCCACGTTTCATGAAATTTACTCATAGTATCTGTAGGTTTAGTGGTTAGTTTCTCGTTAGTTATGATCCAACGCACTTTGTTTTTTAATGCCGCTAAGGAGAGGGAGTCAAACAAGCAGACTTTTGCTATAATTTGCTTACTCGCTGTAAAAATGTGTGCTGTCAATCTATATTAGTATTTGGAAAGGCCATCCAGTTATAAATTAAGCAGTAATTCAGCAAGGACTGCAGGGATTGCAATGTTGAACAGCGTTTTCAGCATATTGTAGACTTGAGTCCATAAAGTTAGGACAATTGGGCAAGTCCATGTATGTGTGCTTACAGGTAACCAGTTCAAAGCAACTGCAAAAACAGGTTCCTGTATGTCTCGGAGTGTAACGTGCAATTCAACCTGGAACTAGATACCAGCAATACAGTACCTTATTTACGGACTGGTAGTGTCCAAGATTTGTGCTCAGTGTTCTGGTTCCAGTGTGATATTAAGATCCGATTTCCATTTATTCATATAGGCATAATGGAGCAGCAAGGAGCCTGCAAGAAGCAAAGAGAACAGCAAGGATACCCAGCCGGGAGAGTGTGGATCATTGCAAGAATGGTTTTCAAAGAGCGTCAGTCTCGCTCCTTTAGTAGGGGCAGTTAATGTGGATACAACAAATGGGCCTTACGTACAAAAACACTAGATTCCGGTTTAAAGTAAGTTCTGATCTACCTGTAATGCTTGAAGCTTTTTTTTTCTTTTTTTTTTTAACAAGAGACTGTACAGGTCAGTTAGTGCCAATTTACTCCAGCTTAAAATCATTTGGGCCTTTCAAACTTACTGAGAAGGCAGAGTTTCCTAATGAAAAAGATTAGGGGTAGGTGAGAGGACAGAAGCCCCCGAGAATATTTAAGATCTACTATTTTCAAGAAGATCAATGTAATTGGATTTAGTAAGAAGGGACTATCATGTAGGAGAAGCCATGTTAGAATATTTACGAGTAATGTGCTATAATCTACTGAATATCATCTTTTAGGTTTGACAATAAAAGCGTGATATTTTAGTGATTTAAGCTAGCTGGAAAGACTGGTAATATTTTTGTAAAATGTGAGACACCTAGACCACCTTGAGGCCAACTTTGGTATAGTGTATGTTTAGCTATTCTTGGTCTATGTCAAAGCCAATTAATTTTCAAAATCTGCTGTTGGAGATCTCGTTAAAGAGGAGACAGGAGTCCAATGGGTAACACCCTAAATACAGTAGCTTAAGAGTCAGAAAAATGGATATTCCTTCCAAGCAGCCTAGAAGGGTTTCAAGTTTACTAAAACGGGAAGGACAATTGGCAGCATAAAGTGTTTGATAACAGGGGATGAGGTAAAAGCTAAGATAGGGGAGGTGTGTCAATTCTCACGGGCAGGAGTCGTCTTCCTGTAGTGCTTCAACTTGCCCCTGCTGCAGCGAGATGTTAAGTATATTAGATTTGGTATGACTGATATAGAGGCGAGAGATTTTGCTAAATAGATTAACAGCAGTTAATTTGGGAAGTAGATTTGTTACAAATAAAATTGTGTCATAGGCCAATAGACTCTAGTGGTGTCCAGGTCAGTAATGTCTGTAAGGTAATAAGGTCAGTAATGTCTGGATTATGTCTTGTAAGTTGCGCTAACATACAAGAGATCTATTGCAAGTGTAATAAGCAAAGGGGAAACGGGATAGGTTTGCCTCCTATCTCCATTAATAGAGAAAAAGGGATTTTATTAAGACCTTACCGTAAAATCCTTTTCTCTGAGTTCACTGACAGACGCAGCCCTTCATTGACCAGTGAGGTTTAGGCACATCCTACCAGGAGTAGACTAGGCAAATAGAAAAAAGCAAGCTGACACCTCCCAGGGGGCCGTACTCACTCCAGCATATAACCCCCCCTGCTCTGTATAGCATATCAGTTCGTAACAAGCCGTTCAAATGCAACACAGAGGGGTGGGTGCTGCGTCTGTCAGTGAACTCAGGGAAAAGGATTTTACGGTAAGTTCTTCATATAATCCCTTTTTCTCTTACGTTCACTGACAGACGCAGCCCTTCATTGACAAGTGGGGATGTCCCAAAGCAGTGTAATTCAAGAGGGGTGGGTAAAACAACAACTGTACCAAACAGAATTCTCTCAGGAGGCGCCAGCCGCGCCTATACCGACGCCTGTAAAACTTTACGGCCAAAAGCAGCATCCGCAGATGCTGATACATCAACTTTGTAAAACTTAGCAAAAGTGTGCACCGAAGTAGCAGCTTTGAACACCTGGGACACCGAAGCTTGGTGTCTGAAAGCCCAGGAAGCACTAACTGCCCTGGTGGAATGAGCCGTGACTGGAAAAGGAGGGACTTTGCCCCGAACAGTATACGCATGAGTCACGGTCTGTATGATCCAACGGCAAACAGTAGCCGACGAGGCCGCCAACCCTTTGCGGTCCTTCTGTCAGCACAAACAACGCATCAGACTTCCGAAAGGAAGCTGTAGGTGCCAAATACACCCGCAAAGCCCTCACGACATCCAGAGAATGTAACTCAAATTCCTAGGGATGCGACAGGTGCGGACATAATGAAGGTAGAACAATATCCTCATAAATGTGGAAAGAGGAGACCACATTCGGTAGAAACGAAGGGGAAGGTCGCAAGACCGCCTTGTCCTTATGAAGGACCAAGTAAGGAGGCGTACAGGACAATGCTGCCAAACTCAGACACCCGCCTAGCGGATGTAATGGCCACCAAGAAAGCCACTTTTTGCGACAGCAATTGTAGGGGAACATCCCTGATTTTCTCATGTGGAGGTTTCTGCAGTACAGAAAGTACCAAATTCAAATCACACGGCGCCACAAGCGACCGTATCTGAGGAGCCACATGGCGTACACCCTGTACAAATGTATGTATCAACGAATGTGACGCCAAAGGGCGTTGAAAGACAATCGCCAGAGCCGAAATCTGACCCTTCAGAGTACTCAATGCCAATTTGTTATCCAGGCCCTGCTGCAAAAAAACAGCACCCTGGATACAATGTAAGAGCGGGGATTCCAACCCCCCGCCTCGCACCAGGCAATAAAAGCCTTCCAGGTGTGATAAATCTTGCGCGACGTACACTTGCGCGCCTTAAGCATGGTAGGGATCACGGAGTCAGAGACAACCCTATCCCTCAGCACCTGGGACTCAATAGCCAAGCCGTCAAAGCCAGCGAGGGTAAAGCAGGGTGCAGGATGGGTCCCTGTGACAGCAGATCTTCTCACACCGGCAGACGCCAGGGAACATCTGTCACCATCCGCACCACGTCAGCGTACCAAGGGTGCCGAGGCCAATCCGGAGCTACCAGGATTGTCGGGATTCCCTCCGCTTCTACCCTGCGCAATAGCCGTGGTAGAAGCTTGATGGGAGGGAAGGCTTACAGAAGCCGATACCGACCCCAAGGTGCTACCAACGCGTCCATGGCAGCCGCCAACGGGTCCCTTGTTCTGCACAGGAAGGTCTGTACCTTGTGATTGAACCTGGACGCCATGAGGTCCACGTCTGGCGTGCCCCACTTGTGGCAAATCTGGCGGAACACCTCTGGATGTAGGGACCATTCCCCCTGATCCAGTGTCTGGCGACTGAGAAAGTCCGCCTGCCAATTCTCTACGCCCGGAATGTAAATGGCGGAGATTGCCGGCACGTGGAGTTCTGCACATCGCAGAATGCGAGCCGCTTCCGCAGCCGAGCTCCTCGTTCCGCCCTGATGGTTCACGTACGCCACTGTCGTGGCGTTGTCCGACTGAAAACGAACCGGGAGGCCGCGCAGCCTCACCGTCCAGTGGGAGAGGCAGAGCCTGATCACCCTCAACTCCAGCACATTGATCGGAAGGCGGGATTCCTGCGCCGACCAACGGCCCTGAGCAGATAGCTGCCCCAGGACCCTACCCCAGCCCGAAAGGCTGGCGTCCGTCGTGACTATCGACCAATTCAGGGGGCGAAAAGACTTCCCCAACGTTCGAGCCGGAGCCCGAAGCCACCAGGCCAACTATCCTCTGGTCTGATGATCCAATCCGATCAGCTGGTCCCGGGACAGCGGAGACTTGTCCCACCTTGACAGAATCGCTCGCTGCAGGAGCCGAGTGTGACTCTGGGCGTAAGGTACCGCCTCGAAGGCCGAAACCATGAGCCCCAACACCTGCCTACAGAACCGTAAGGAGGACCACCGGCGTTAGATAGCAGGGTTCGCACCGCTGCTTGCAGTGTCAGTAACTTGGCCGGAGGTAAGAACACCTTCGCCTGCTCTGTGTCCAGAATCAGACCCAGATATTCCAGGCGACAGGACGGGGTCAATGTCGACTTCTGCAAATTGATCAGCCAACCGAAGTCTTTCAACGAGGCCATGGTTATAGCCACGTTCTCCTCCAGAGCCGAGGCCGACTCCGCTCGCAGGAGTAAGTCGTCGAGGTAGGCTACCACCGCAATGCCTCTCTGCCTCAATAACGCCAGCACCGGAGCCACCAGCTTGGTGAACACCAGAGGAGCCGAGGCCAGACCGAAGGGAAGTGCCACGAATTGGTAATGGGAGATCTCCCACCGCAAAGCGCAGGAAGCGCTGGTGCCGGAGACAAGTGGGAACGTGAAGGTACGCGTCCCTGATGTCCAGAGACGCCATGAAGTCCCCTTGGTGTAGGGCGGCCACGACCGAACGGACTGATTCCATTCTGAATTTGAGCGCCTTCACAAAGTGGTTTAGCGCTTCTAGGTCCAGAACTGGCCTGACCCCCCCCCCCCTTTTTTTGGGCACCACAAATAGATTTGAATAGAAGCCGCGGAACATTTCCAACGGAGGTACCGGCACAATCACCCCTTGTTCGTAGAGCGTCTGGACAGCCCCTAGGAGAGCCTCTCGATGCCCCTGAGGGAGTCTCAAGTTCGATGGGAAGAACCTGTCTGGGGGTAGAGTGCTGAACTCTATCCTGTACCTGGAGGACACCACTTCCTGCACCCATTGGTCAGGAATGAGGGCAGTCCACCTGTCCGCGCACCTCAGAAGTCGGCCCCCCACCCGGGAATCGGGTGGGGGCAACCCATCATGTGGAGGACTTATCCTCTGCCTTTTCGCTCTTGCGCTGCCAGGGTCATTTACCGGGCCCCGAGGCAGACTTGCCGGGCCTCAAATCCTTGCCTGCTGCGCACGAAAAAACCTCTCCTGACCCGAAGGAGCAGGGCCCTGCTTACGGCGGAACTACCGCCGCCTGGGCTCCGGGAGAAAAGTACTATCCCCCCCCCCAGTGAAATCCTTAATGATTTCATCCAACTGCACCCCAAAGAGCCGACCACCCAGAAAGGGGAGATCCGTGAGGCCCTTCTTAGACGCATGGTCACCTGACCAAGAGCGTAACCAAAGCACCCATCTGATAATAACTGCGAAAACAGACATTTTAGACAACATGGGAAGCAAGTCCAGAGCCCCGTCACACAGGTACTGAAGACCCTCTATCAGATGGTCTGCTCACTGCAACGCGTCAAGCGGCCTACCGCAGCGCAACACATTTTGCAACTCAGTCGCACACTCGGTAAGAGATGCTGACGCCAGAGCCGGTCTCATGGCTGATCCTGCCAACAAGAAAAGTGCTTTGGACACTGCCTCCGTCCGCCTATCAGCCAGATCCTTAAAGGAGGGGGACCCCTCCAAGGGAATGGTCGTTGCCTTATTCAGACGAGCAACCGGAGGGTCCACTGCAGGGGATGCCCACTTCTTCACAAAACTATCCTCAAACGGGTAGTGTATAGCGAAGCGGTTGGGCAGGGTGAAGGAATTCTGCGGATGCTGCCGTTCCTTATAGACCAATTGGTCAAAAAATTGATCATAAGGGTAAGCTCTAGGGGGCCTGGGTGGCCTAGCCGACCCACACACGTATGCAGGCTCCTGCGACTCCCCTGTTTGGTCCAGTCGCAAAGACGCATGAATATCAGCGATCAGTGCGGTCACCTGCGCCTTCTCGCGCGCAACCGAGGCTCCCTGGTCTTCCTCGCTGTCCGAAAGCCCCTGCTCACCCTCAGAGCTCCACGGGGGTCCCCGTGACCACTGAGGCCAATTCCCTAACGCAGGTTGCGCTTTTGCTGGCTCCTCCTTGGAAGGACCCGCAGGTTCAGCCGCCATTGCGCCCCCGTACACTGACAGGCGGAAAGGCCCTGACACCCCCACAAAGTAGCCCCACCACTGCCCCACAGATAAACCAGGGGGGAAACCCAGGAGGACTGCACCCACCGCTACCAGCACCCCAGGGAGAGCCCAGCTATACTTGCGGTTTGTTGCCTTTCAAAGCGTTGCGTCCCAGTAAGAGTGCTAGTGACCGCCAGTTAGAGAGCCTGCGCCGCCTGTGCCATCCACGCTGGCACAGGGTGAAAGAGGAAGTGCCGGCTAAAACGCACGTTCTTCCTCCCAGACACATCCAACATGGCCGCCGAGTGGTCACAATAGGCCCAAGCCTGTAATACAGGCCGCGACTACGGCAATATGGCTGCCGTTCGACACTAGAGGCCAAAACACCAACAAAATGGCAGCGGCTACGGCAAAATGGCGGTGATCCGCCACAAAATGGTGGCGTATTGTCGCATGGCGGTGGTGCGGGGGAGGGAGTGTAGGAGGGGGGCGAAGACACCCAGAGGAGACCTGAGCCTAGAAAAAAGACCCCCCACCGGCCGGCCCAAACTGCTCAGACCCCCCCCCTCCGCGCCCCTAGGGGGAAGAGAGGGGGTCACTCACCAGTCCGACGGGCGTAGCGGGTAGCCACCCGGTTGCAGACCTTCCTCCCACTGCCGGAAAGGGGATGCTGCAGGCCACAGGCCCCTGGACGGAATCAAGGTCCGGTCACTGGGTACAAGTGGGGATCACCCACTGGCCCCCCTGCACGGAACGGGTACGATGCGGCGGACCCCGCCAAAGCTAAGGGTAGCTCGCATTGTTCGGCCGCGCTGGGGATAGTTCAAAAAAAGGGAAAATCGCAGATCCCATAAGGGAACCAGGTCTAACTCCTTGCACTAATAAAACTGATATGCTATGCAGAGCAGGGGGGGTTATATATTAGAGTGAGGACGGCCCCCTGGGAGGGGTCAGCTTGCTTTCTATTTGCCTAGTCTACTCCTGGTAGGATGTGCATATAACCACTTGTCAATGAAGGGCTGCGTCTGTCAGTGAACGTAAGAGAAACAGTTTTCGGCCGATGATTTTCAGCGGATGAAATTTCAGTGCATTCCTAAACAATGTGGAAAAAGTGAAGCGATGTGATTACTTTCAAGATGCACTGTATATAGTCATTAAAAACTAGTAGAAAACCACAGAGAAGTTGCAGAGCATGCAGGGAAACCAGGAAGTTGTAGAAAGATTGCAAACAGACAAACAGCACTCATGAAAGGAGATTTTCCAAGTATTATATTGGATTGTCAAAAATAAAGGGGACTTAGACGGAGATAGGGAGAAACATTGTAACACTTCATCCTTTTAGATCAAAGGAATGAACTTGGTCTGTAAATGAGGTCAGTTTAACCACTTCCCTACTGTGTCCAGTAGGATAACGGGCAGCACGGCGACGGTGATGTGGTGTGTCAGCCTGACACACTGCATCTCCGATCATGGTAAAGAGCCTCTATTAGAAGCGCTTTACCACGTGATCAGCTGTGACTAATCTGACGCAAGTAGATGAGAGCCGATCGGCGGCTCACCTGACGAGAGGGTCTGGGCTGTTTATCAGTGCAGCACCCCCGAGGATCGCCACCTAGGACCACTAGGGAATGCCCACCCTGACCACGAAGGAGCCCACCCAGGAACCACCAGGTAAGCGGCTGTACACCGCTTCGAGAATGCCGCCAGCACTTTTAACCCCTTGTTAAACCTTTCTTAGGGGTTAAAAGCGCCCAGCTGCCGTACAAATAGTGATGCCAAAGCGCCGCTAAAAACGAGCAGTGCATTACCGCTAACGCTCGGGCAGCTGCAGTGTGAAAGGGGTCTTAAAGACTAAGCCTTTTTCTGACACTTGTTTACAAGTTAAAATCAGTATTTTTTAAACAGAGACCCTAAATGGCGTTTTTTGCAATAATTTATGTCACACTGTATTTGTGCAGCGGTCTTTCAAACGCTATTTTTTTTAAAACACACTTTAATTAATTAATAAAAAATGAAACAGTAAAGTTAGCCCAATTTCTTGGTATAATGCAAAAGATGATGTTACGCCACGAGAATCGTGACAGAATCGTGATCTTTATTCTAAGCAAAAAAATTGTGATTCTCATGTTGGCCAGAATCGTGCAGCTCTATTACCTGGTATAAAATTCATATTTATATGAATTATATGCCAGTCATGCCTGACGAAGGAGCACGGATGCTCCGAACATGAGCTCAACCATTATCTCATCTGACAGTGTCGCTGCACAGATGACGTCACATCTCCCGCTCAGCTGATCTCCCCCAGCCACAGATGCCACCGGAGTGGTCGGGAATGGATACTGACAGCGTCTCCTGGACGGTTGGAGAAAGACCCATGTGCACCTGGCACACTACATTTCCTATTAACTTCCACCTTTGTGAGTGCAACTTTTTATTGAATTGTACCAACTCTGCACTTAGATCGGCGCTGCCTCTCTTCCTGTGTTTCTCATGCATATCAATGTGTACTCTAAATCAGTTGGTAGAGAGTCAGATGTGTTTGACAGCAATACAAAAAAAAAAATCAATATATAACTAATAAGTAATCTTTCCTTTCTAAGCCAAAGGGAATAATAATAATAATTAAAAAAAAAAATACACACAGAATATCAAACAATCACACCTTTTAAAAGGATATCTTAGAAGCTCACCTGCTCAATATCAGAAGAGGTATGAAGCTGAATTCCCCAGAGTCTAAATTTCTGTGCCACAGGGGGCATCTGCAAATCTTCTGGCAGTTCAACAATGTTGGTTCGGTTCAATATTTCTGAATTTCCATAGTCAATATAAGTGACAGCACACTAAAGGAGAAAAAAAACTGTAAATTATTAAAACTGCAGCTAAAAAGTATATTGTAATAACAAATTAATGTGGCTCTTAAGTCAGAGGGCAGATCTTATAGGTGCACCTAGAAATGTTAAATGTACCCTAAGCAGTACACTAAAAAAAAACAAAAAAAAAATTAAAAAAAAAAAAAAAAAAAAAAAAAAAAAAAAAAGCTTTCATATTGAATTCCTTCTGAAAAATAGTACATTTCCAGTGCTTAACCAGCGCTATATCTCGAGTAGCTTAACTATATCTGCAGTGGGGCGTGGCCGGGATGTCAGCGGGAGAAGGCGTACAGGCTGAGAAGCCCCATGCCCATCCGTAGTATTTATCCTGTTTTCGGGCATTCCTGGGGTTATCCGAGGCAAGCGCAAGGCACAGAAGTCCATTAAAGCCGGGAAGAGCCAGGTCACGCGCTCGCCGGGCACAATCTTGCCCCTACAGAAGGACGTGCGTGAGGCGCGCAGTGCTTCCCATGGAGTCTCCAGCAATAGCCGGTCCCTCCGACTCGGTAAGAGCCGCACCAGGAGTGAGTGATCCGGGGGAAGGCAGTTCTGGGGAGACCTCCGCGGCAGACAGCATCACCAAGCCGATTCTAGAGGCCATTGCTCTGTCTAAAGCGGACGTAATGCAGCGGATCGATTGTTTGGCCTCTGAGTGCTCCCTCATTAGGCATGATATGGACACGTTTAGAAGCCGGCTCCGGGAGGCGGAGGGCTGCATCGGTGTGGTGGAAGACATACAAGGATCGCATGTGGCACAGTTGGCTGATTTGCAAAGCCTTGTAAAAAGACTCGCAGATAAAATGGAGGACGCAGAGAACTGGCAGAGACGGAACAACTTTAGGGTGGTCGGGCCGCCGGAGGGAGCTGAGGACCCGGACCCGGTGACTTTTGCGGAACAATTCTTTATAAAATTGCTGGGGCTTCTTGCTATGCCGCCCACGTATGTAGTAGAACGGGCACACAGAGTCCCCATGGGGAACCGGCCGCGCAGGGCGCCCTCTAGGGCCTTCTTGGTCCGGTTTCTCAACTTCAGTGACAGAGACCACATTTTGCCCGAGGCCAGAAAGAGGTAGGAATTGTGCTATGAGAACTCGATTTCCGGATTTTTCGGCTGAAACAGAAGAAACGCAAATCCTTTACTGAGATACGCCGTCGGCTCAGGGAGAAAAAAAAAAAATCACCTACAGCATGCTGTACCCTAGCCGCCTAAGGGTTCCTTATCAAGGTACTGTCCGTTTCTTTGAGAACCCGGCTGACGCAAGTGATTGGCTGGATTCCTTGGGAGCTGCCCTTATCTGTGGATGATGTTTTTGTGTTTCACATGTGGCTAACGTTTGGCAACTTTATTTCTGAAGATGGCTTTGCTATGGAACTAATCCTTGACTTGAGGGAGGTTTTGTCTGCGGTTGTGGTGGGACTTGGGGGGGGAAGAGTA
>BLSH010145479.1:61839-97835 GCA_018402905.1 Glandirana rugosa | reverse complement strand
GTTAATATGTTCTGCCTTAAAACCCAATATGCACTACACCTATTGCAGGCCCTCTTGTTTTCTTCTTGAGGCCCATAGACAGTTGGCTCTGCACTTCTCGGACCAGGCTCAGACCTCTCTCCAGAGGCAGGCTGAAGCCTTGTTCGATCGGGGTGACAAGAATGGTTAACTGTTGGCCAACCTGGTTGCTGAACAGAGGGCTCTGACCAGTGTCCCATGTATCCGAACAGGGCAGGGGACTTTGGTCACGGACCCCTCGGAAAATATGGCTGCCTTTGTGGATTTTTATACGCAATTGTATGCCTCTATTCCAGATTACCCCGTGGAGGAGCTAACACTACTGTTGAGCACTCTACATATTCCCTCCTTGTCAGAGGCAGATAGGGAGAGCCTGGAGTCAGATTTCACTGAGGAGGAGATAGAGTTGGCCATCAGGAGTTTCCCCTCACATAAGGCACCAGGGCCGACGGGTTTTCTAGTGAGTGGTACAGGCACAATCTTGCTGCTTTGGTTCCTAGATTTCAATCTTTGTATGAACACTGTTTAGCTCATAAGGTACTGCCACCATCCTTGGAGGCGCATGTGATAATGCTGCTTAAGCCGGGCAAGGATCCCTTGGAGTGCTCGTCATACAGACCGATTGCTCTCCTTAATCAAGATTTAAAAATATTAACGAAGGAGCTTTCCAACCTTTGGCTATAGCACTACAGTCGTCAGGGGCAATTCAGGCACTTGAGGTGGGAGGAATACGAGAATATACAGCCCTTTATGCAGATGACATGCTGCTTTTTTTTTTTGCAGGATCCTGGAGCCTCCTTAGGACAGTTTTCAACACGGTCGCACGTCTAACGCAATTTTCCGGGCTCGAAGTCAACTGGACTAAGTCGAGTGCACTGCCATTGGACGAGGGCACCCGGGCATCAGCGGATCCAGACATACCTATAACATGGGCGACCACCATTACATATCTGGGCATGAAGATTTCGCCTAGGGTGGGAGACTACATGACCTTGAACTTGCTCCCTCTCATACCGCTGGTTAAGCGCAGATTGGAAGCCTGGGCAAGGTTGCCGCTGTCTCTTATAGGCAGAGTGAACCTTCTTAAAATGAAAATCCTCCCGTTATTCCTGTATTTTTTGAGAATCGCACCGCTATGGGTACCAAAATCCTATTTCTGTAGGATAGTTAGTTGCCCAGATCCCATCCCAGAATTAGCCTCCGCGTCTTGCAGGAACCCACAGATGAGGGGGGCCTAGCTATGCCAGGTCTTTATAAATACTATCTAGCAGGACAAATGGTGTTTGTTAGAAGATGGTTGCTGTGAGACTTCGGTGATGCAGCCATCATTGATGTATTGGAGGCGGCAATCTTGGGTTCTTATGAAGGCCTGGCGAACCTGGTGCACAGGGGTACCAAGGGGCAAGTGCACTTGACCGGAACCATGAGAGCTTTGGCCTGAGCATGGAATAATGGGATTTTATTAAGAACTTACCTTAAAATCCTTTTCTCTGAGTTCATTGACAGACGCAGCCTCTATTCATGACACGTGGGTTATGTACCTTTTACTAGGAGTAGACTAGGCAGAACAAAGGTTCAAAAAGCAAAGCTGGCCCCTCCCAGGGGGCCGTCCTCACTCAGCACATAACCCCTCAGCCCTGCATAGTATATCAGTTCGTAACAAGCCGTAAAAACACAACACCGAGGGGTGGGTGCTGCGTCTGTCAATGAACTCAGAGAAAAGGATTTTACGGTAAGTTCTTAATAAAATCCCATTTTCTCTTACGTACATTGACAGACGCAGCCTCTATTCATGACACGTGGGGACGTCCCAAAGCAGTGTCAAACAAGAGGGGTGGGTAAACAATAACTGCACCCAACAGGAAGATCTCGGGAGGCGCCAGCCGTGTCTACACCACAGCCAGTAAAACTTTGCGGCCAAAAGCAGCATCCGCAGATGCTGAAACATCAACTTTGCAAAACTTAATAAAAGTGTGCACCGAGGCCCAAATAGCCGCCTTGCACACCTGAGACACCGAAGCTCGGTGCCTAAACACCCAGGAAGTGCCAATTGCCCTGGTGGAATGAGCCGTGACCGGAAAAGGGGGTACTTGGCCCCGCACAGTACACGCATGGGTCACGGTCTGTCTGATCCAACATGAAACAGTGGCCGACGAGGCCGCCAACCCTTTGCGCGGCCCATCCGTCAGCACAAACAGCGAATCCGACTTCCTAAAAAGGAGCCGTAGCCACCAAATACACCCGCAATGCTCTCACCACATCCAAGGAATGCAAAGAAATCTCCTTAGGGTGAGACGGGTGCGGACACAAAGAAGGGAGGACAATGTCCTCATTAATGTGAAAAGAGGAGACTACCTTCGGAAGGAACGAAGGAGACAGCCGCAGCACCGCCTTATCCTTATGTAGTACCAGATAAGGAGACCTACACGATAAAGCTGCCAATTCAGACACCTGCCTAGTGGATGTGATGGCCACCAAGAAGGCAACCTTCTGAGAAAGCAATTGTAAGGGAATATCCCTGATCTTCTCAAAGGGTGGCTTCTGCAGTACAGAAAGTACCAAGTTCAGATCCCACGGCGCCAGGGGCGACCGTACCTGAGGAGCCACATGACGTACACCCTGTACAAATGTACCGATCAAAGAATGCTTCGCTAAAGGACGCTGGAACAGACTCGCCAGAGCAGAAATTTGGCCCTTGAGGGTGCTCAAAGCCAACTTTTGGTCCAGGCCTTGTTGAAGAAAGGCAAGCACCCGAGCAACTGCAAAAGAACAGGGGTTCCAACCCCCCGCCTCGCACCAGAATATATAGGCTTTCCAGGTGCGATGATAGATCTTGCGCAAAGTACACTTGCGCGCCTTAAGCATGGTGGGGATCACTGACTCAAAGACCCCCCCTGTCCCTCAGTACCTGGGACTCAATAGCCATGCCGTCAAAGCTAGCGATGGTAAAGCAGGGTGCAAGATGGGTCCCTGAGACAGAAGATCTTCACGAAACAGGAGTGGCCAGGGAACGTCTGTTACCATCCGCGCCAGGATTGACGGGATTTCCTCCACTTCTATCCTGTGCAACAACCGTGGTAGAAGCTTGAGAGGAGGAAAGGCGTACAGGAGCCTGTACCGGGACCATGGGGCCACCAGGGCATCTGTGGCTGCCGCCAACAGGTCCCTTGACCTGCACACAAAGGTCTTCACCTTGTGATTAAATCTGGATGCCAGGAGATCTACATCTGGCATGCCCCACCACCTCTCGCAAATCTGGCGAAACACCTCCTGGTGCAAGGACCACTCTCCTTGGTCCAGCTTCTGGCGACTGAGGAAGTCCGCCTTCCAATTTTCTACACCTGGAATGTAGATGGCGGAGAGTGCTGGCACGTGAAGCTCTGCCCACTTTAGAATGAGGGCTGCCTCTGCAGCTGCCGCCGAGCTTCTCGTTCTGCCTTGATGGTTCATGTACGCCACGGCCGTGGCGTTGTCCGACTGAACCCGTACCGGGAGGCCGTGCAGCCTTGCCAACCAGTGGGAGAGACAGAGCCTGATCGCCCTCAGTTCCAAAGCATTGATCGGAAGTCGAGACTCTTGCGCTGACCAATGGCCCTGGGCCGACAGGAGCCCCAGGACACCTCCCCAGCCCGAAAGGCTGGCATCCATCTTGACCAAAGACCATTCCAGGGGAAGGAACGACTTCCCCATTGTCATTGCCGGGGCTCGAAGCCACCATGTCAACGACCCCCTGGTCTGATCATCCAGCCGGATCAGTCGATCCAGAGACGAAGGGGATCTGTCCCACTGCAGAAGTATTGCTCGCTGCAGGAGCCGCGTGTGACTCTGGGCGTACAGTGTCGAGACCATGTGCCCCAACACCCGCATGCAGAAATGTAAGGATGACCACTGTCATGACAACGGGGTTCGCACTGCTGCTTGCAGCGTCAGAAACTTGTCCGGAGGTAGGAATATCTTCACCTGCACTGTGTCCAATGTCAGACCCAGATATTCGAGGCGACAGGATGGGGTCAATGTCGACTCCTGTAGGTTGATTAGCCAACCGAACAACATTGTCTTCCAGAGTCGGAGCCGACTCGGCTTGCAGGAGAAAATCGTTCAGGTAGGCTACCACAGCAATGCCCCTCTGTCTCAGCAGAGCCAGCACCGGGGCCAGCAACTTGGTAAAGACCCGCGGAGCAGAGGCCAGGCTGAAGGGTAGAGCCACAAACTGGTAATGAAGGTCCCCTACAGCAAAGCGCAGGAAGCGCTCGTGCCGGACACAAATGGGAATATGCAGATATGCATCCTTGATGTCCAGGGATGCCAGCGAATCCCCCTGGTGCAGGGCGGCCACAACCGATCAGAGAAGAAGCCGTGGAATCTCTCCGCTGGAGGGACTGGCACAATCACGAATCAGTTTGGACATCGACCGCACAGCCCCTAGCAGAGCTAGCCAACGCTCCGGAGGGAGTCTCAAATTGGACGGGAAGAACCTGTCCGGGAGCCAAGTGCTGAACTCTATCTTGTACCCGGGGGACACCACCTAACGCAGCCACTGGTCGGAGATGAGAGCAGCGCACCGGTCCGCGAACCCCAGAAGCCTCCCCCCCACCCGAGGGGCGGGCGGGGGCAACCCATCATGCAGAGCAGGACTTATCCTCCGACTTGTCGGGCTTGCGTTGCCAGGGACGCTTACCGGAGCCGGAGGCAGACTTGCCGGGCCGGAAGTTCCTGCCCGGGCGCACGAAAAAAAAAATTCTGCCCAGAGGGCTGAGGCCCCTGCTTGCGGCGTTGTTCACGCCGCTTGGGCTCCGGAAGAAACATACGCTTCCCCCCGGCGTTCACAAAGTGGTTTAACGCCTTCAGGTCCAGAACTGGCGTGACCCCCCCTTTTTTTGGGGACCACGAATAGGTTTGAGTAGAAACCGTGAAACCTCTCCAACTGAGGCACTGGCACGATCACCCCCTGGTCGGAGAGTGCCTGAACAGCCCTTAGGAGAGCCTCCCGACGCCCCTGAGGGAGTCTCAAGTTCGATGGGAAGAACCTGTCTGGGGGTAGAGTGCTGAACTCTATCCTGTACCTGGAGGACACCACTTCCTGCACCCACCGGTCAGAAATGTGGGCAGTCCATCTGTCTGCGAACCCCAGAAGATGGCTCCCCACCTGAAGACAACCCATCATGCAGAGCAGGACTTCTCCTCCGACTTGTCGGGCTTGCGTTGCCAGGGACGCTTACCGGAGCCGGAGGCAGACTTGCCGGGCCGGAAGTTCCTGCCCGCCTGACCGGGCGCACGAAAAAAAAAAAAATCTGCCCAGAGGGCTGAGGCCCCTGCTTGTTCACGCCGCTTGGGCTCCGGAAGAAACATACTCTTCCCCCCGGTGAAATCCTTAATTTCATCCAATTGGGGCCCAAAGAGCCGACCACTCTGAAAAGGAAGATCCGTGAGGCTCTTCTTGGATGCGCGGTCACCCGACCAGCTTCACAGCCACAGCAGGGGCCTAATAATGATTGCAAAAAACGGCATTTTTGATAACATCGGTACCAAGTCCAGAGCTGCGTCACAGAGATAACACAGCCCCTGTACCAGGTGGTCTGCTCGCTGCACGGATTCAGGCGAATCTACGCCGCCCCGAGCCTCACTCCACTCCAATCGCACACTCTGTGAGTGACTGAGATACCATGACCGACGCCAAGGCCGGTCGCATGGCTGCCCCTGCAACCAGAAAGAGTGCCTTGGACACTGCTTCCGTCCGCCTATCGGCTGGGTCCCTGAAAGAGGGGGACCCTTCCAAGGGAATAGTCGTCACCTTTCTCAGGCGGGCCACTGGCGGATCCACCACGGGGGAGACCCATTTCTGTAACAGGCTGTCCTCAAAGGGATAGCACACAAAAAAACGTTTTGGCAGGGTAAAGGAATTTAGCAGACGTTGCCATTCCTTATACATATACTGGTCAAAATACTGGAGGTAGGGAAACACCTTAGGAGCACGAGAGGGCTTCTTTGACCAAAACGTATAGGCAGACGCCTGTGACTCTCCAGCCTGATCCAGGTGTAGTTAATTACGGACGGCCGCAACCAGGGCGCCCACCAGCGCCCTTTCGCGTGCCCCCGAGGCCCCCTGGTCCTCCTTCCCCATCTGAAAGCTCCAGCTCTCAGTCTTAGAGCTCCACGGGGTTCCCAGTGACCCCAGAGCCCCCTTCCGGCTTCGAGTCTTCCTCAGAGCATTGCGGGGGAGGGGGGCGCTTTTTGAGGCCCCCCCTACACCGGTCCGATTCCCCCTGGGCAAAAAACTCTTCCAAGATAGAGGTTAATTGGTCCAGGGGAACCTGAGGTCCCAGCGCGGCCTGTGCCTCCGCCAGGACACTTGTGAGGCCTACCAGCTATACGCCCCCACAATGCCACCCCCTGCAGAGCCTCAGGAATGTCCAAGTGGGACCCAGCACCGCTGTTCCCGCACCCCAGGGAGAGAAGCCAGCAATACTTGCGGAACCCTGTATGAAAAGAGGCTGCCCTGTCCGCCAATGCCACCGCTGCTGAGAGAAAACTGCTGCTACTAGGTATAATAAAACTGACATGCTATGCAGAGCTGAGGGGTTATATGCTGGAGTGAGGACGGCCCCCTGGGAGGGGTCAGCTTGCTTTTTTTCTATTTGCCTAGTCTACTCCTAGTAGAAAATGCATAAACCCCACTTGTCAATGAAGGTCTGCGTCTGTCAGTGAACGTAGGAGAAAAGTACTTTCTATGCATATGAGCACTTTTCAGTAATAGTGTTTACTGGCACCAATTTGCACATATGATCATATTTGCATTAATGAATTATGTCTGTTAATGAACTTGCTTAAAGTGGTTGTCAACAACTGACAACCACTTTAAAACTACAGGTAAGCCTGTAATCAGGCTTACCTGTAGGTTCCCTGTATATCTCCTAAACCTGCACAGTTTAGGAGATATACACTATACTGGCATGTGACCAACGCCATTCGGTACATTTGCAGTGAAGAAACGGCCTCCGTGCCATTTCTTCATTGACAGCGTGCCGCGGTTGGCGGCTCCCACGCGCATGTGCGGGAGTGACGTCACGCGACTCCGGCCAGTCACAGTGCCGCAGTTTGCGGCCCCGGAGGGAAGATGGGGCGAAGATGAACTCTTGATATATGAGGGCCTCTGCGCTACCCAAAAATCAAACCAAATATGTGCCGTTCCTAGATCAGTGAATAATCTCCCTTAGTGATCAATGTCTATGAAATAGTGACAAACCAACTGCTGCATTACCTATTACTGTTACACAATAAATGGAATGAAAATATAGCTGGCTACTGTGCAATCAGTGTGACAAAAATCAGAATCAATCATACAAAGTGCCAATGTGCAATGAAACCGTAAAAATAATTGATGAAGTGGGTAAGTGCATAAAAACATAAAAATCAATAAACAGTCTCTCAGTGTCATAAATAAATCATAAACACTCAAAAATTGAAAATTAAACTGAAGTTATAAAGTGTCTCCAGCGCAACAAAAAGTGCCAAATTCAATCGTATAGGATTCTGCCCTCATGGGACATAAAATGCACCTCCATATAACACTATATAAAGTAAAAATAAAAATACAAAATAAAAATAATTGAAATCTTGGAGCAGTCCCAATTATTCCCAACAGGTGGCGTGGTGCATCAAAAAGTGCTCAAATGGATCCACAGGGTGCTTTAAATGGTGCTGTTCGAGCCAATCTGGTGGATTGCTCCGTACGCCGCCAGAGAGACTCCTGTGATGGTGCTATCCACAACCGTGCTCACAGAACTCTTACCGTAGTGTGGCAATAAATTCGCCTTATGGTGGGAATCACATAGCTACAGAGAAAGTTCTTCTCCTTTAAGAGCGTCCTCCAATCTCCTCCTTTTTCTCCTATCTAGCCACTGCTATGTCCGGTTGATATCTGATGCTTACATTTCCCCCTCACATAGGTAGACAAAGAGAACAAGCTCCCATAGTGTAGCAACATCCAATATAAATGATTTAGTAACTTAAAAGTGGCTGCTTACATTAAAATAAAATGAACGAGCATTAAAACAACGGTGTTTCCGCCTCTCACTGTGCTTCCGGTATCGGGTATGTTCCGGCCACGTCCTACGCGTTACATCAAGTGACTTCATCAGGGTAATCTAGATGGACTCTTCCTACTGCAGGGACAGCGCGGGCGTCAACGGCAGGTAAGTGGCACATAATAGGCTAGAATGCAATGCATACTAGCCGATTATGCTTTTACATTACAGGTGAATAAGAGGAAGTAAACCCATAAGGGTTTACATCAGAGTTTACTTCCTCTAACATTTGTAAGCATTTACGCCCATCTGGTGGAGGTGATTTGTAGCATGAATCAGAGGTGGTGGATTGAGGATTCTATAGCAGATTCCCTGCGTTTTGAATTGAATTGATTTTTTTCTGCACAAGGCCACTTTATTGGATTACTTTTTTACTTTATATATTTTTTACTTTCTAGATTTTATATTGGCACGCTGTGTGACAGATATATACGTCATATGGAAGAATCATTGCTATTATCAGTGGCGCAAAAAGGACATTTTATGCACATGAGCACTTCTCTGTAATATTCTTTACTGGTACTCACTTGCACATGTGATCATATTTGCATTTATAAATTATGTTTGTCAATGTATTTGCTTAACATTTGTATGCATAAGTGATAATTACACAGGTTTAGACATCAGTTGAAGCACTGCACTCAGGTACTGATTTCTTTTGGGTTTTGTCCACATATGGGGATGTGAGGAGTGCTGGCAGCTGTATAGGAGCATACAATAGCAGCTCACAAGGTTTCTCTATTATTAACACACACCAAATAGGTCTTCCAGCTTACACTGGTAAGTAAACCGTATGTCTAACCAGAACTCCAAGCAAGAATCTAAACACAGTTGAATTATTTTGTTTGGTTTCCCTGCAATAGGACTTGTAAGTCTAACAAAATCTTGCACACAGCTAGGAAAGTGACATACTTTCCTGTTTTAGCAAAGCAGCTATTTATGTAATTTACTTTAAACTGATACTAAAAATAGTTCTAAAGACTGAAGGTTTTTTATCTTAATTCATTCTTTACATGACCGTCAGTGTCCAGCTACCCCTCTCTAGTCTAATATTTACCTAACCCGATCCTGAGATGTGCACAAAAGCTGAGGCTCTCCAGTGTCTCCCCTCCTTATTGACTGAGATGCAGCAACAGGAGCCATTGGCTCTCGCTGCAGCCAAACACAGCCAGTGAGACGGGGGCAGGGTAGAGCTGTGCTCTCAGTGTCTTATGGACACAGTCAACTCAGGAGGGAGCAGGTATGAGTGCCTTCATAGCAAGCGGTCTGCTATGGGGCATGGGGGCACTGAACAAAGGGGAGAAGCCCAGAGCATCAACAGGGGACCTGATAAGAGGAGGATTGGGGTTGCTCTGTGCAAAACAAATGCACAGAGCAGGAAAGTATACAATTTTATTTTATTTTTTTTAATTTACAATCACTTTAAGGCAATTTTTTTTTTTTTTTTAACTGCTTACCTTCAGGTCCAGGCCAATGATTTTTGGCCTGGGCCTGCTGATTGGTTCTGCAAAATCACAGATCAGCCTGTTCCTGCGTTTACAAAATATAGTAACAGGAAATGACAACATCTTCTCCCGTGGAGCCCTTTTCAGTTCCAGTGAAAGAGAGCAGTCACAGTGAGTAAAAGACACACACATACACAATAAAATCAGATTTAGGCACATTTTAACCACCTGGTCGCCTCTCAGTTAACCATTTCACTGCCCCACTGAGCACCTGAAAAGATTTAACAATTTTTGTGGTGAAGAACTTATTTATTTTTACATATACAGTTGTGCTCATAAGTTTGCATACCCTGGCAGAATTTATGATTTCTTGCCCATTTTTCAGAGAATATGAACACCACAAACTTTTCTTTCACTCATGGTTAGTGTTTGGCTGAAGTGATTTATTATCAAATCAACTGTTTACACTTTTTAAATCATAATGACAACAGCAACTACCAAAATGTCCCTGATCAAAAGTTTACATACCCTGGTGAGTTTGGCCTGATAACATGCACACATACCCCAGTTCTAAATACTGTGTATTGCCCCCTTTAACATCAATGACAGCTTGAAGTCTTTTGTATTTGTGGATGAGGTTCTTTATCTTCTCAGATGGTAAAGCTGCCAATTCATCTTGGCAAAAAGCCTCTGGTTCCTGGAAATTATTGGGCTGTCTTGCATGAACTGCACGTTTGAGATCTCCCCAGAGTGGCTCAATGATATTGAGGTCAGGAGATGAGATGGCCACTCCAGGACCTTCACTTTATTCTGCTGTAGCCAATGACAGGTTGACTTGGCCTTGTGTTTTGGATCATTGTCATGTTGGAATGTCCAAGTACGTCCCAAGCGCAGCTTCCTGGCTGATGAATGCAAATGTTCCTCCAGAATTTTTTTTGTTAACATACTGCATTCATCTTGCCATCAATTTTGACCAAATTTCCTGTGCTTTTGTAGCTCACACTTCCCCAACACATCAGCGATCCACCTCCGTGTTTTACAGTAGGAATGGTGTACATTTCCTCATAGGCCTTGTTGACTCCTCTCTAAATGTAGCGTTTATGGTTGTAGCTTAACTCTAAATTTTGGCCTCATCACTCCAAATAACTTTGTGCCAGAAGGTTTGAGGCTTGTCTCTGTGCTGTTTGGGGTATTTTAAGCGGGATACTTTGTGGCATTTGCGTAGTAATGGCTTTCTTCTGGCGACTCGACCATGCAGCCCATCTTTCTTCGAGTACCTCCTTGTTGTGCATCTTGAAACAGCCACACCATAGGTTTTCAGAGAGTCCTGTATTTCACCTCACATTATTTGTGGGTTTTTCTTTACATCCCGAAAAATTTTCCTTGGAAGTTGTGGCTGAAATTTTAGTTGGTCTACCTGACCGTGGTTTGGTTTAAACAGAGCCCCCCCATTTTCCACTTCTTGATTAGAGTGTGAACACAGCTGATTGGTATTCTCAATTCCTTGGATATCTTTTATATCCCTTTCCTGTTTTATATAGTTCAACTACCTTTTCCCACAGATCCTTTGACAATTCTTTTGCTTTCCTCATGATTTTCCTCCAGAAAAGTCAGTGCAACACTGGATGAAAGATGCAAGGGTCTGTCAGGAGTCCAGAAACTAATTGACCTTTTATATACACACACTAATTGCAAGCAAACAGATCACAGGTGAGGATGGTAACCTTCAATAGCCATTCAACCAGTGTCAACTTGTGTGCATGTTATCAGGCCAAAATAACCAAGGTATGTCAACTTTTGATCAGGGTAATTTGGGTAGTTTCTGTAGTCATTATGATTTCAAAAGAGTAAACACAGTTGATTGATAATAAATGGCTTCAGCCAAACACTAACCACGAGTGAAAGAAATGTTTTTGTGTTATCATTCATATTCTCTTTAAAGTGGCCAAGAAATCAAATTCTGCCAGGGTATGTAAACTTATGAGCACAACTCAATATTTAATTTTAAATAGAATATGAAGGATGTGCCTGCTTTCGAGAGTAAAGCCGATTGACCTGATTGCAATCTTCTTTGTAGGTTTGCTTGCTTCCATTTCATTCAACAGTTTCTCTTTCAGAGTTCCAGACTTGATTAAGTATTTCTCCATCGCTAAACCAATGACCAAACTATTTATAAGCATCAAATTTGGAATGGAAGTCTCTATTAGAGTATAAAACTAGAGCGGTTGAGTTCTCCTGAGATCTTGCACACGTCTCAAGGCAACGAAAGGAACCAATGAATGACAAACTGACAGATTTTGTTTTTATATAGGTTTCTTTAACTTTTGCGACATTGATTTACCCAGGCCTCGACAAACCCCAGGCGCCAGGTCGCCATGGCGACCAGAAATCGCGTCCTGGCGAGTGTCAGCCGTTCCTTCTATCACTATGGTAAAACAGCTGTCAGATTCAGCAAGAGCCGTTCTCTGCTTCATCTAACAGCTGTTACACTTGGCCACTGCCCGGGATATTTGTTTCTACTTAGAATGAAGAAAAGTAACAAACAGGCTGCCTGGAATGTTTGCTGAGAGTTAGAAGAATAAACACAACAATGTATCTTCTTCTTTCAAAGCAATTATCTCCGGGCTATCAGGAAAGTTTAAAGCGGAGTTCCACCCTAAAGTGGAACTCCCGCTGGTTGGATTCCTCCCCCCCTCAGGTGTCACATTTGGCACCTTTCGGGGGGGAGGGGGAAGAGGACACCTGTCTTTAGACAGGTGTCCTTTTCCACACTTCCGGGAGTTCTGGCCGGCGGACGCGGCAGATGACGTCAGAAGCCGGCTCCCTCCTCCCTGCTCGCTCTGCTACTGGCCGCCTGGCCAGTAGCAGAGCGTGGCAGAGCTCGCGCATGCGCGGTAAGGTGCCCGGCGTGAAGCTGTACTGCTTACACGTCCGGGTTCCCTTACCCGCGATGGAAGCGGCTGCACCCGTCCCCCGATCCGAAGATCGGCGGCGGGTGCCGACATCGCTGGAGTCCAGGACAGGTAAGTGTCCTAATATTAAAAGTCAGCAGCTACTGTATGTGTAGCTGCTGACTTTTAATTTTTTTTTTTAGCCCGGACCTCCGCTTTAACCATTTAAAGACTAAACCCTCTCTCACATTAGTGGCTTACAATTAAATATCCAGTGTTTTCTGCTAGAAAAATGACTTGGAACCCCCAAACATTATATATTATTTTTTAGCAGAGACCCCAGAGAATAAAATGGCGGTTGCTGCAATATTTTATGTCACATGGTATTTGCGCAGCGGTCTTTCAAGCACAATTTTTTGGAAAAAATACACTTTTAATGAATAATAAAAAAAACAATAAAGTTAGCCCATTTTTTATTTTTGTATAATATGAAAGATGATGTCACACCGCAAGAAACGTGACCTTTATTCTAAGCAACAAAATTGTGATAAAGCCCTGTGTGCCATCAACAATTACCACTCTATGTGCAGCTGGGCTCCAGTATTTCATGGTGACTGGAAACCCACCAGAGCAATGAAAAGTCACTGTGGGGGACACACATGTAGGCAGGAAGTGGCTGCAAAGAGGCAGCAGAAGTTCAGAAGTGCTGGAATACTTTTCACCTTTTTTTTGTATTTTATTTACAATGTCACAAAGGCTTTGTTTAGATGTACAAGTTGGGTGGTAAAAAGTGCAGTAGAGACATGTTTTTGCCACCCACCAGTGGCCTCCCTTAGGCAGCAGATGAGGGTGTTTTACATGCCGCAGTCACGATGCATTTGGCATAATAAGGAGTTTCCCCTATAACAGATTTTTTAGTGTCACTCTTTCTGGACAGCTTATAACCCTGATGTAACGGTGGAGTTATTGACTGGCTGCTCTGCGCTATAAAAAACTGGCTCCTAACTTTTTTAGCTGGCTCCTAGATTCAAGGCAAATTTGTCAAGCCCTGGATTTACCATTTAATTTTTCGATACGTTCAAGGTTTCAAAACGTTAGCAATTTTAAATCTCTTTCAAAACTCCCATGGCACACAGTTTGAGAATCACTGCTGTACATTTTTTTTCCTGATCCCTGTATTAGTATCGCAGGTAACTTCAGTTAGCATTCCTCTCAGATAGCGTCAGATTGCCTGTTACATATTCACCATCACAATTAACCCTTTGATTGCCAGCAACACTATCACAGATACACTATAGACCTCCAATACTGGTATAGTGTCTGAACGGATCAGTATCTTTGATCAGATCATAACTATACACACACCCCCAATAATATAATGTCCCCAAAAAAAATCAGCGTTCTCAGGATTTGCCTGTTACACCTATAACACTTGCGTTTGGCATCTCAACACCAACACCCCCCCCCCCCCCAAAAACAACCCAACAAGTGCAGTGTCAGTAGATCACTGTCACTTCTGATACATTGCACACAAAACCACAGCGTTAGCAAGATCAGACCTGACCTCTGCTAGCACTAGCAGATAAATTATATGTGTTGCAGATCAAGCAGTTCCTGACAGCCAGGTGTTTTTACCATGACTTGTACTAGGTACGTATAAATTTAATGGCCAAAGAAAGATACACTAGTGCAGAGGCCTACAGGATTCTGATTATGTCAGATGAAAACAAAGGGGAGGCCTATCTGACCGAATCAGGCTCAGAGTACGAACCTGTAGAGAGCAGTGGCACCGACAGCTAGCTTAGACTATGGAGTAGAGGTCTCTGCTAAGGTCAGGTGTACCAGACCCTGTTCCCAGGTTGTTGAGGTGCTAGAATCATATGATTATTCTTGTGTGCAGCAGAGTGTCCAGTACTAGCGACACGTCAACTTTTGGCAAACTGGCAGGCCCATCAGCCTAGTACATCCTAACATTTTACACACCCACACTGCAGTATCTCATGGCGACGTAAAGAGTCCCAGATGTGCAGTCCAAGATGGTGCAGAGGCTAGCACCAGTAGCGTCCTGCAGCGACCGAAAATTCAAACAGGCCCGTAGAGCCTACAGTGTCCTTCCGGATATGCTTGCAAGTCCTGATTGGCTGCCCAAAGATTCTGGAGCGCCCATACCTCCCCCATTAACTGCCCAACCCGGGATTGAAGTGGAAACAGCAAGTTTAACTACTCCCCTTGATTTTTTTTTTAGCTGTTTTTTAAGGAAGATCTGTATCGATCGATTGTAGAACAAAGTAATTTATATGCTGACCAGCACATCGCCGCCAACCGGAATTTAAACCTTGCCAGACTATTTTTGCATGGAAACCTTGAACGGTTTCCAAGTTTACATTTTTTTTTTCCACCTAACCCTCAAGGGCATGAAAAAAAAATCAATTGTGATCATATTGATCCAGAGACCCAATTCATCATATGCCCGTGTTCTCTGCTCATGCTCATAGATGACAATATAATGCAATTTATGCTTTTCAGCGATAATATACTATGTTGTCTTCGGGTGACCCTGAATATAATCAGCTCACTAAAATTCAGACCCTCATAAATAAACTAAACAAAAAAATTTGCAGATGTGTTCACACCCCAAAACATCTGTGTAGTTAAGTCCCTCATTCATTTTTCTGGTTGCCTTGCATTCAAACGGCATCTTCCCAGAAAGTGTACCAGATCTGGGGTCAAAATGTATGAGCTCTGTGAGAGGCCAAGAGGCTATACAAATAATTTTCACATTTACAAAGGAAAAAAATATTTTTTTTTCCAAAATTGTCGGTTCTTGTGGTTTCTAGCACAATAAAAACCACGAGGTGATCAAATACTATCAAGGGAAAGCTCTTTGGGGACAGTGTCACATAACCGCGCAATTGTCAGTTAAAGCAACGCAATGCAATATTGCAAAAAATGGCCCGGTTACGAAGGGGGTATAACCTTCTGGAGCTGAAGTGGTTAAAGTGACCACTTTGGTAAAAAAAAAAAAAAAAGGAAAATTCATTCTTTAAAAACATGTGACAAAAAAATAAAATCTTCCGTGGGCTCAACATACCTCTCGGCGAATTCCTTGGAGTGTCTACTTTCCAAAAAGCTTGGGGCTTTTTGTACTGCCCTGGCATTTTAGCACCTCAAGAAATGTGATAAGCAGTCAGAAACTAAAAGCTTGGTGATTGAAATATATATACCATAGTTTGTAGATGCTATCTATAACTTTCACACAAACCAAATTAATATAGGAATTATTTTGATATTGTTTTTACCAAATACATGTAGCAGGATACATTTTGGCCTAGATTCATGACAAATAAAAAATCCAGTGGTGATCAAATACAACCAAAAGAAAGCTCTGTTGTGTGAAAAAAATTATATAAATTTTGTTTTGGTACAGCATTGCATGACCGTGCAGTTGCCAGTTAAAATAGCGCAGTGCCAAATAGCAAAATAATGTCGTACTCAGGAAGGGGGTAAAACCATCCAAAACTCAAGTGGTTAATAAATGTAAAATAGGTTATACCAGTGTTGCCAACCATTCATAAACTTAAAGTGGAACTTTATTCAAAAAAAGAAGTCCTGCTAGATCACTTCAGGCTAGCCCCATTTGCAGGTATATTAATGTAAAACATTCAAAATAAGTGCCTATAATGTTTAAAAACAGTAATACACTGTCTGTAAATGAATGACGCAGCCGTGTGGGTAGAGCCCCACACAGGCAATCTCTTTTTTAACCCATTCAGATCCACGCTATAGCTGAAAGACGGCTACAGCGTGGATCTCAATTGCCGGGTGGACGTCCATGGACATCCGCCCAGTAAGCAAGTGGTTAAATAGTAAAAGTAGGTGCGAGGAGACAAGGGGGGGGGGGGTATTGAAATCGGGGAGTAGCGGCAGGAGTGGTCCCTAAAAACAGGTGGAACATGTAACATGTTCCCAAAGGTGAACTTATCCTTTAATTGTACAATACAGGACACAAGCTAGATAATCATTGCCTAGAAGACATCCACAAGCAATGAACAGAACTGTGCGGAAAAACAAGGCAAACAGAACCATACCATCTGAAAATAGTGGACTGGGAAATAGGATATCATTTTCAAGACACTGCTGGGAGGACAAAGTATGTTTTTCATAAAAAGGCTATGAACTGACTATGTCCAGACCAATGGCGAGCAATTTCCTTGTAGTGCTTGGGAACAGGGCACAAGGAAGGACGGACAATGTTTTCATTATGGTGGAAAGCCAATACCACTGTCACGAACGTACGTGATCCTGAAGCCGAAATGCTGAGAGGGACCCTCTTGCGGCTAAACGTAGTATACCCCTGAGTATGATACAGGAGGTACGGTGCGCAGAGAAGCACGGGTTACCAACAGCGGGGATTGACTTGATCCGAAGTACCGGAACAGCGATAAACACCTGGCTGGGTTGCACGTCAGTACTGCGGGTGGAGCTGGTAACCGGAACCGAGAGGTCAGGAGGACAAGCCGGGTCATACACAGGTGATTAGAAGCAAAGTCCTTTAGGCAAGCCAGGGGTCATACACAGGTAATCAGAAGCAAGTCGGTAAGCAGGCCGGGGTTCAAGACGTAGGAGAAGACTAGCCGTGGTCAGGAGCAGAGCCGGGGTCAAAAGCCAAAGGAGAAGAGCAGAAGCAGGTCCAAGGGGTAAGCCCGGTCACAACAAATATCGGGCGGCCTCAGAGGTCATTGGAGCGCCGTGCGCCCTGGTTGCATCTGCGTTGTCCCGTTCTGCTGTGCATGCGCACCAGCGTATGAACGTTCTGATTGGAACAATCGTTCTGATTGCCACGAACGTTCCGATTTCTATTGGAACGAACGTTAAGCACTCTAGTGTTACTTCTCTGATAGTGCCCCCCCCCCCCCCCAGGGGCAGCCTCCGGATGCCCATGCTGGCCCATTTTTCTGGATACTTTTTCTGGAAGGCCTGAATCAAGCGTGGTGCGTGCATGTTGCTAGCAGGTTCCCTGGACTGCGGGGACTGAGGCTTCAGGTATGGTATTGGGCAAGAAGGAGGGTTGGAACCCATAATTGGCCCAAAAAGGTGACTGGTAGCAGAATGCATGGAATTATTGTATGCGAATTCCGCACTTGGAAGAAATGAGGCCCAATCAGCCTGTGAGCAGGTGCAGAAACATCACAGATATTGTTCCGCCGTTTGGTTGGTCCTCTCTGTTTGCCCATTGCTCTGCGGATGATAGGCTGATGAGAGGCAAACTTCAATGGATAGGGACTTGCATAGATCCTTCCAGAATTTAGAGGTAAACTGGACACCTCTATCAGACACGATGCTGTCAGGCATTCCGTGCAGCCTGACAATTTCTTTGATGAAGGTCTTTGCTGGAGGCCGTAGGAGTACCAATCATGGGTAAAAAGTGTGCCATTTTCGAAAGGCGATCCACTACCACCAGGATGGTAGTGAAACCCTCTGAGGGGGGAAAATCAACAATAAAGTCCATTGAAATCTTCTTCCAGGGTTGCTCAGGAATAGGCAAGGGCCTCAACAGACCCCAGGACTTGGTGTTGGAGCCTTTGTTTCGCTGGCACACTGTACGAGAGCTGATATAGTTCTTACAGTCCTGTTTCAAATTAGGCCACCAGAAGGAGCGCTGAATGAGCTCGGAGGTCTTTTGTATCCCCAAATGCCCAGCAAGCTTGTGATCATGGAATGTTCTCAGAATCTATAATCTTATTGGCTGGGGGACAAAAATCTTGTCCTGGGCCCACAACAAATCTTCTCTCCTTACCAGCCCGGATGCCTCTGTTTCTGCACATTGACTG
Organism: Glandirana rugosa; assembly: GCA_018402905.1. Lineage (NCBI taxonomy): Eukaryota > Metazoa > Chordata > Amphibia > Anura > Ranidae > Glandirana > Glandirana rugosa. Next base: position 79,566 of record BLSH010145479.1, on the reverse strand, counting down.
GAGGCTTGCCGGATAGCCATCATCACATTGTGCTGGATAAGAAAAAAATTTTGTGCCGTCAATATGGTTTCAGGTTCAGAAGCCTAAGGAGTATCAGGAAACATCCGGGACAGGGCATCGGCTTTCCCATTCTTGGAGCCAGGCCTATAGGAGATGTGGAAGTTGAACCTGGAGAAGAGGGCCCATCTAGCTTGGCGAGGTCTTAACCGCTTAGCAGTCCTAAGGTACTCCAGGTTCTCATGGTCCGTAAAACGCATGATGGGATGAGCTGCTCCTTCCAATAGGTATCTCCATTCCTTCAAGGCAAATTTTATGGCCAAAAGTTCCCGGTTCCCAACGTCATAATTCCTCTGAGGAGGGGTCATCTTCCGGGACGCAAAGGCTATGGGGTGTAGAAGGGCCTTAGGACCTTGACGTTGGGATAGTACTGCACCAGTTGCCATCTCTGAGGCGTCCACTTCCAGTACATAGGGTAGTGTTGGATCAGGGTGCTGGAGTACCAGTGCCGAGACAAACAGTGCTTTACGTTTATCAAAGGTGGTCTGAGCTTCAGGGGACCAATGGAACCGGACCTGTTGTCGAGTGAACTGTGTAATGGGTGAAATGATGGCAGAGAATCCTTTCACGAATCTCCTGTAGAAATTGGCAAACCTGATGAATCGCTGAACCCCTCTTTTGTCAGAAGGGGCCGGCCAATCCAGGATTGCTTTCACCTTCTGGGGGTCCATTGAAATGCCCCCAGTGGAGATAACCAGGCCCAGGAACTGGATGGAGGTTTTCTCGAAGTCTCACTTCTCCTCCTTGACATACAGTCCATGTTTCCTGAGGGTGGCAAGCACTTTCTTAACATGAGTGTGGTGGAGTTCCAAGGTAGCGGAGAAAATCAAAATATCATCAAGATAGACTATTACAAAGGGATCCATAAATTCCCGAAAGAGGTCAGTAACCAGATGTTGAAAGGTTGCGGGTGCATTACACAGTCCAAATGGCATCACCAGGTACTCATAATGCCCAAAACGTGTTCTTGAAGGCGGTCTTCTACTTATCACCTTCACGGATCCGAACGAGGTTGTAGGCTCCTCGTAGATCCAGTTTAGTGAAGATCAGAGCTGACCGGAATCTTTGAAAAAGTTCTGGAATGAGTGGAAGGGGGTAGCGTTTTTTTACTGTGATCTTGTTAAGGTCTCTATAGTCCACACATGGTTGGGGGGTGCCTTTTTTCTTCTCCACAAAGAAGATACCCGCCCCTGCCGGAGATGAGGGACGAATAAAGCCTTTCTCCAGATTCTCATCGATGTACACCCACAGGGCCTCCAGTTCTACTTCTGATAAGGGAAATATCTGCCCAAATGGGATGTCTGACCCGGGTAGTAGTTCTATCGGGCAATCATAGGATCGATGGGATATTAATGTGTCAGCTCCCCGCTTATCAAAAACGTCCATGAATTCTTGATACTCCGCCGTAACTTCTGGATGTGCGCTGAACTGGATAGCCAGACACGTGGCAGGTCCTTTGGGAACAGGAACAAACAGTGCTGAGAACAGTAGGTAGAGGAGAACAAGACTTCTTTAATGGACCAATTTGAGGGTCATGGGCCTGTAGCCAAGGAAATCCTAGAATAATGGGAAACCTGGGAGAGCTGATAATATCAAAGCGCAGGAACTCTTGATGACCAGTCAGTGGTGGTGAAGATGGGCTTGGTCTCTTGTGTGACGGGTCCTGAACAAGGTAGAGAACCATCAGCGAGACGGACTTGGAGACTCTGCTGCTTGTTGTGAAGAGGAATGCAGAGTCTTTCTGCCAGCGTACAGTCCAAAAAGCAGCTGCAGGCCCCGGAGTCAATCGCCAGAAGCCGGACATCCTCTTCCGCCACCTGTAGGGTGACAGGAAGGACAAGGTGAGAGAGAAGGACCAGCAACTTGAAAGTTCATTACATGGTGCGAGGGCGACTTACTAGGCCTTACTGGGCAGCGGAGCAAGTAGTGACCAGCACCACCACAATAGAGGCACAGGTTGGCTCGTCGACAACGTTGCTTCTCCTCAGGAGTGAGTGGTGAGCGGATCACACCTAGCTGCATTAGTTCGACTTCAGAGGCTGTGGAGGTATTCGGACCAGGAGCTGTTAGAGCAGGAGTGACTTTGGGAAGCATCCAGGAGGATGGAGAGGTACGGAGTCGCTCGGATCGTCGCTCCCGCAGGCACCTGTCCAGTTTGATGGATAGCTGGATCAGGCCTTCCAAGGTAGTGGGAGTTTGAACTCTGGCCAGCTCATCTAAGTCTCTGAGAGCCCCTGCCGGAACTGATATTTAAGAGCGGCCTCATTCCACCCGGTGTCTGCAGACCATCTCTGGAAGACCACTGTGTAGTCTTCGACAGGGCGTTTGCCCTGGAGCAGGGTATGCAGGGCAGCCTCGGCAGTGGTGGTGCGCTGGGGGTCATCATACAACTGGGCCATAGCCTCAAAGAAGGTGTAAACAGAGTCCAGTGAGAGGCTCTTCTGCTCTAGCAGATTATGTGCCCAGGCCTGGGGTTCTTCTGATAGCAGGGAAATAATGAATCCCACTTTGACAGTCTCAGTGGAAAATGTCCTTGATTTCAGGGCCAGGTACAGGAGACAAGCGTTCTTGAAGGCCTTGAACTTCTTCCGATCGCACAGAAATCGCTCAGGAATCAGCACCCTGGGTTCAGGAGCTGGGGGAGCGCAAGCATCGTACAGTTTCCTTGTGGCGATGAAGCTGTGGACGAGCTTGTTGAGGGTGCACTTGCATTGGCAGGAGCTGATGTAACGGTCATGTGCTGGAGGCGACCCTCTAACTGGAAATAACCCTATTGCAGCAGCTGAGCTGCTTGGGTCAAGGCCGTGACTTGCTGACATAGGGCTTCGAGCGGGGAGCCACCTGTCAGCTTTTGACATGGCTGGATCGTACTGTCACAAACGTATCTGATCCTGAAGCCGAAATGCTGAGAGGTAGCCCCTTGCGGCTAAATGCAGCATACCCCTGAGGATGATATAGGAGGTACGGTGCGCAGAGAAGCATGGGTTACCAACAGCGGGGATTGACTTGATCCAAAGTACCGGAACATCGATGAACACCTGGCTGGGTTGCACGTCAGTACTGCGGGTGGAGCTGATAACCGGAACCGAGAGGTCAGGAGGACAAGCCGGGTCATACACATTTAATCAGTAGCAAAGTCCTTTAGGCAAGCCAGGGGTCAAACACAGGTAATCAGAAGCAAGTCCGTAAGCAGGCCGGTGTTCAAGACCTAGGAGAAGACTAGCCGTGGTCAGGAGCAGAGCAAGGGTCAAAAGGCAAAGGAGAACAGCAGAGGCAGGTCCAAGGGGTAAGCCGGGTCACAACAAAGATCGCAGGAAAAGAACAATGGTGCAGATGCCGGAGAGAGACTGAAGAAGATCCAGCGACTTGCTGCAGTCAGGGTTCGCCTTAACCACTTGCTGACCGCCAACCGCAGGTTGACGGCGACAAGGTGGGTCGATATCGCAAAACGCCATCATACGACGGCGGCTGCGAGATCGTGAACTGTGAGCGCGCGCCGCCGGTGGCGCGCTTGCTGTGTCCGGGGGGCCAGGGAGCGGGTGCGGCGGACTCGATCTCCGCCGGCTACCCGCGATGCCCCCCCCCCGGAGTGAAAGAACGGAGGTCCGTGTAAGTAAACACGGATCTCCGTTCTGTGAGGGGGAAGGGCTGTGATCGCAGCCTTCCTCTATATGGAAGCTGTGATCGCTCCCCTTCGCTTGCTAGGGCAGCCCACACACAGTTAGAACACGCCCAGGGAACACAGTTAACCCGTAGAGCGCCTCCTGCACTGCCAATGGCATTTACACAGTAATCAGTGCATTTTTATAGCACTGATCGCTAAATAGATGCCAATGGTCCAAAAAAAGTGTCAAAATGGTCCAACATGTCCGCCACAATATCGCAGTACCGCTAAAAATCGCAGATCGCCGCCATTACTTGTAAAAAAAAATAAATAAATAAAAACTCCAAAAATGAATCATCCGTAAACGCGGCAAATTTTGCGCAAACCAATCAATAAACGCCAATTGCGATTTTTTTTTAATCACAAATATGAGGAAGAATATAAAATCGGCCAAAACCGTTGAAAAAAAGTTTTTATATTTTTTTTTGGATTTGTATTTTAGCAAAAAGTAAGAAATTTGGGTTTTTTTTGCAAAATTGTCGCTCTTCTTATGTTTATATCGGCGATCAGAAATGACGCAGCGGTGATCAAATACCACCAAAAGAAGGCTCTATTTGTGGGAAAAAAAGGACGCAAATTTTGTTTGGGTACAACGTCGCACAACCGCGCAACTGTCAGTTAAAGCGACACAGCGCCGAATCGCAAAAAGGGCTCTGGTCCTAAAGTGTGAAATCCTTCCGGGGCTGAAGTGGTTAAATAGGGTGGCCTCAGTGGTCATTAGCGCGCCGTGCGCACTGGTTGCGCCTGCGTGTGTGTTGTCCCGCTCTGCTGTGCAGGCGCACCGGCGTACAAACGTTCCGATTTCTATTGGAACAAACGTTTGACACTCTATTGTTACTTCTCTGACAACCACTTTAGGGAAAAAAGTAGGGTCCTGGTCACAAAACCGCTTTATACTTGTTAAGGGTTAGGAAAGACTCCTTACAAGAAAGGGCTGCCAACTCTGAAGCATGTCTAACAGACATGATAGTCTTCAAGGTGGTCAGATGCAGATTTGCAGATGAGATCACCCAAGGGAAGTTCTCTAATGGGTTCAAACGGTGGTTTCTGTAGGGCAGAGAGGACCTGATCAAGATATCAAGGAACCATAGGGGACTGTAAATCCCTACTGGAGAGGTTGTAATTTAGGGTTTTTGACCCCGATAGGTTAAATATTGAATGCATTTTATTTACTGATGTTTACGGTAGTCTCAATATAGAGATCTGTACTTTACTATTGCTTTAGGATATCACTTTTTATTTTAATTGATAGGTTTAAGGATGATTTATTATATATTGATTAGTCACTCATATGGTTGAACATATTACTAGATCTTCACAGTTTCTGTAATATGAACATATTATAACTAAGGAAGGCACACATATATATTATACATAATGCATATGATTTATGGTTTGTTGAGTAATGTACAGTTGTATGCAAAAGTTTAGGAACCCCTGACAATTTCCATGACTGTCATTTATAAATATTTGGGTGTTTGGATCAGCAATTTCATTTTGATCTATCAAATAACTGAAGGACACAGTAATATTTCAGTAGTGAAATGAGGTTTATTGGATTAACCGAAAATGTGCAATATGCATCAAAACGAAATTAGACAGGTGCATAAATTTGGGCACCCTTGTCATTTTGTTGATTTGAATACCTGTAACTACTTAGCACTGATTAATTGGAATATACGATTGGTTCGGTGAGCTCATTAAGCCTTGAACTTCATAGACAGGTGCAGCCAATCATGAGAAAATGTATTTAAGGTGGCCAATTGCAAGTTGTTCTCTGACTCTCCTCTGAAGAGTGGCAACATGGGGGCCTCAAAACAACTCTCAAATTACCTGAAAACAAAGCTTGTTCTACATTATGGTTTAGGGGAAGGCTAAAAAAAAGTTATTGCGGAGATATAAGCTATCAGTGCCCACTGTGAGGAACATAGTGAGGAAATGGAAGACCACAGGCACAGTTCTTGTTAAGGCCAGAAGTGGCAGGCACATAAAATATTGGAGAGGTGAAGGATGGTGAGAACGGTCAAAAACAGCCCACAGACCACCTCCAAAGACCTACAAAATCAACTTGCTGCAGATGGTGTCACTGTGCATCGTTCAACAATTCAGCGCACTTTGCAAAGAGAGAAGCTGTATGGGAGAGTGATTTGAAAGAAGCCTTTTCTGCACACACGCCACAAACTGAGTCACTTGAGGTATGCAAATGCACATTTGGAAAAGCCAGCTTCATTTTGGTCATAACAAGGGGCGTTATGCATGGCGGCAAAAGAACACAGCGTTCCAAGAAAAACACTTGCTACTCACAGTAAAATTTGGTGGAGGTTCCATCATGCTGTGGGGCTGTGTGGCCAGTGCCGGTACTGGGAATCTGGTTAAAGTTGAGGGTCGCATGGATTCCACTCAATATCAGCAGATTCTTGAGAATAATGTTGAGGAATCAATCACAAAGCTGAAATTACGCTGGGGCTGGATATTTCAACAAGACAACGACCCAAAACACTGTTCAAAATCTACTCGGGCATTTATGCAGAGGAACAAGTACAATGTTCTGGAATGGCCATCCCAATCCCCAGACCTGAATATAATTGAACATCTGTGGGGTGATTTGAAGGGGGCTGTCCATGCTCGGCAACCATCAAACCTAACTGAACTGGAGATGCTTTGTAAGGAGGAATGGTCCAAAATACATTCATCCAGAATCCAGGCACTCATTACAGGCTATAGGAAGCGTCTAGAGGCTGTTATTTCTGCTAAAGGAGGCTCTACTAAATATTAATGTGATTTTTCTGTTGGGGTGCCCAAATTTATGCACCTGTCTAATTTCGTTTTGATGCATATTGCACATTTCCTGTTAATCCAATAAACCTCTTTTCACTACTGAAATATTACTGTGTCCTTCAGTTATTTGATAGATCAAAATGAAATTGCTGATCCAAACACCAAAATAATTATAAATGACTATCATATAAATTGTTAGGAGTTCCTAAACGTTTGCATACAACTGTAGATAATATAGCGCAACTCACAATGTATGGATTTATTGGGATGGATAGTATATTATCACATTATTTTTGAAATGTGGATATCATAATGCATCTGAAAAGGGTACATATTATGCATATATTACACGTTTCACACAGGATAGTTTAGTGTTGATGAGAATATAGATGTGGCATAATTTTTTTATAATATGGCTGGAATCACAAATTGATTTAGTCTAGTTAAGATGTATAATTTAGCAAATATGATTAGAAGACCAAGATTATAGTGGCATGGGGGTGTTCAGCTCTCGTGGTAGATGCGTTTTTAGTGAGTTCACGCCAGCCAGGATCTCTGTTTGAGGGCATGATAGCCCAGGTTTATTAAAAAGAAAGTTCAAAAGTCAAACAGTAATCTTCCCTCTCAGGGAGTTCCAACACTGTAGTATACTTCAGACTCCTGCTATGGGCATAAATTATATTCAACCGTCCTGGCTTACAAATGATAGACAGCCCACCTGGCTAATAACTATAGTCAGCCCTCCTGGCTGATACGCGATCAGCTGCTGCATGATCGCGGGTCACCTTTGCCTCCTTGCAGACATGGTTGACCAGACTGCCTCCTGTAGCCTTAGACCCCTGGGGACCGCCTTTCTCCCTCTCTGGATCTGTCTCCCATTGTGTGACCCAGAACCCTGGTCCTGACTCTCTTAACAGGCCCCCCACGCTGGGTAATCAGTGTCCCGGTAGGTCACAAAACCCGGACCCAGGATTGGGGATTTCATCCCACCCGGATAGCTATGAAATCCCCAGGCTCCAGGTCCCAAAATGGATTTTCTAAAGAAATGAGGAAAGTGAAAAGCCAGTTTCCTCCCAAATGCTGTGGTACCACACTACCACATACCCCCCCCCCCTTCTGTTTCAAACCCGTAGGGGGCGGGACACACCAAGCCACACTTGAGTGGGGAACCTCTGCGCCAGCTGACAGCTGCGTGGGCCCACACTTTCTTGCGGGTGTGTTTCCATAAGCCCCTCTTCTCCTGAACTCTTAACGGGTTCCCTCTGGTTTGCCTGTCCACCTTTCTGGCTCCCTACTTCTGGCTCTCGGGTTTCCCTATACCTTTGGACTGCACATCTACATATACCATTAACACATTATGTCCGTTCATGATGAACCGAGTATTCAAACCAACTTTACACCTTTCAGTGTTGCCAATGTCACCAATTACTTCCCCAGGGTTTGTTAGGACATAGTCTGCAAAGGGCACACACCCTGGAGGGCCAGCATCACACACAGGAGCCTTGCACCAGCCATTAACGCCTCTGGTGTCAACCACTCGGCAGGCAGCTGTCCTACCACCTGACCATTTCTAATCCTATCTGGATTTTTATCCGAAACTTGAACAGACGAGCTCTTGTCTGACCCACACCTTTTACCGCAATTCTCCCCCATGCCCCTGTCTCTGGGCCCTTATCAAAGGGCTTGACAAATTTGCTTTGAGTCTAGGAGCCAGCTAATACTGGAGCCCAGCTGCACATAAAGAGTAGTAATTGTTGATGGTACACAGGGCTTTATCAGAGAACACAAAGTCTGTTCTGCATATCCAGCTGCCTCATCTCCCCTCCTCCACCTAACACCACAGAGCGGCACGGTTCTGGCTAAAACGAGAATCACAATTTTGTTGCTTAGAACAAAGATCACAATTCTCTCATATTCTCAGGGTGTAACATCTTTCACATTATACAAAAAAATGGGCTAACTTTACGGTTTATTTTTTTAAATTCAATAAAGTGTATTTTTTCCAAAAAATTTGCATATGAAAGACCACTGCACAAATTCCGTACGACATAAAATATTGCAACAACCGCCATTTTATTGTCTAGGGTCTCTGCTAAAAAAAAAAATGTACACAGTTTGGGGATTTTCTAGCAAAATATACTGGATTTTTACTTGTAAGCAACAAATGTCAAAAAAGGTTTCGCCTTTAAGTGGTTAAACTTCCCTCATCTAGACCAGAGTTAATTTCTTTGATAAAAAGAAAAAAAGATACTTTTGTATTTATAGTCATCAGCGATATTGTGAGAACTTGGCAGACTGCCTGGAGTTTTGTTTACGTTTTAACAGCTAGCCTCAGGCAGAGAACGGCTCTTCACCCGAGTCAGAGATAGAGTTAGATGGTGAGGGGAGAGAAGGATTGGGTGCCGCTCACCATAACGCGATTTCTGGTCGCCATATCGACTTGTCGAGCCCTGCCTTATCAGGTTTGTCACCTAAACCCATTACTGAACTAATGACACCATTCTCCTGAACCACATCCATCTGAGCCCCGGTCACAATCTCTGCTGTTTCCTGGTCCACGCTCGGCATTTCCACTCACGTGGTTTGTCCCCAGGTACAGCAAACATGCCCTTCACTGACACCAACAGCTGGCCAGCACCACCCTGGACCATAGCAGCAGAAATGCTTTCCAGCTGGCTGCTAGGAGGTGAATACTCTGACATTTTTGACACCTTTTCTATTTTTCTAGAGCCTCTTCCATATATCACTTTTACAGGGAGTTATCCAGCATGAAACCTAGAGGCAATTTTTACCAGCAAAAAATTCAGCAACAATCCATTCCTGTCTTGTTTGCCTTTGATATGTACACTCTGCCATTCAGTGCTCCACCTAGTGGTACTTCGCAGTACCAGACCATCAGACTGTGGAAAAGACACCAGTATCGCATGGCTGTACCTCCCAAAGTTCAAGCATCTCCTGGAGTGCTTGGTTTAAAAACCAGCCCCTTGATTCGCGACTCAAATCCTTTGAGGGCTTTCATGGTCCTGGGAACGCAGGGACACTCACTTGCTGCGACTTGTTGCACCGTTTAACCGAAGCGCCTCACAGCCTGGTGCTCTACCAGAATGCTGCCAGATGCTGTACTTATATCCAACTTCTCAGGCTCAGCAACAATGAATTTACCAACGACAACATCCCAGGGACACTCTAGATCAGGGATATGCAATTAGCAGACATCCAGATGTTGCAAAACTACAAATCCCATCATAACTCTGCTTCTGGGAGTCATGCTTGTGGCTGTCAGAGTCTTGCTATGCATCATGAGACTTGTAGTTCTGCAACAGCTGGAGATCAGCTAATTGCATATCCCTGCTCTAGATCAACATTACTTTTTAAAGTCATGGACAAAACTCCTACTGTGTGTTCGCCCTTATCTGGTCCTCTCTCTTGAGGGCTAATCTCTGCAGCAGCCACACATTCAGTTACAGGCTGTTCTGCAGCCCCCCCTGCTGGCACAGCAGAGACCGTGTCAACCTTATTTTTGTGCATAAAAGCCTTCTCTAATCGAGGAGATCATATTTTTATGCCAACTATCCCAATCCATTGCATGTTTGCTCTCTTCACCGGTACTCCTCAGCACCAATCCATCTGTCCAAGTAGACATGTACAGAAGGGGTTAGCTGCAGACTTATTACACAAGTCATTGTGAATCATGTCAGATTTCGTCAATACAGATTTTAACAAAAAAGGCTGCAATACACCACTTTAACCATCTTGCGCAGGTGGCGCTTCATAAACCTCACACAGTTTTGCATTTTCCACAAGTTGCATTAACCCATTATTTACCTGCACACTTTCAGTACTAGCAGATTGTAATAACACATTTCCATAAAAAGGTGCAGTTCCACTCTGCCCCACCAGAGTGACATCACAGTTGTCCAGGGCAACCTCCGGCTCCAATACAGGATATTTCCTGGAAATTTTTAGGGACAACTGTGTTGTTTTACCACCCGTTGCTATGGGCAAAGGCTCATCTTTAACCGCAGTGTTTGCTTTACAATAACCTGGGGTTTCCCAGCAGCAGCAGACTTTTCATGATAAACATTGTCAGCCTTTTTACCTTCTGTGAGCTGTCATAGCCCACTACCCATTTTAAACTGGCAGACATTAGACACAACATTAATACCCTCGTGAGAAGCACACGCAAGTGCAGGTTTGACTTTAACCCCTGCCTCACCACTGTACAGAAAAAAGTCAGTCTCAATTTCACATTTTGTGGCCCCACTAACGGGGGTCACTCTTACATCATCATGGATAGTCTCTTCACCAGTCTTTTCTAACAAACTCAGCTTTCCAGACATAATTTCAGTAAAGACAGTCTTACCCACCGCAGCAGTTGGGGCTACCATTTTCATTTGAGTACGGCGTCTCACGAAGCAGTCCTCTGTCACACTTTCACTGGCCAACTCTCCCTGGTAGCCACGGGATAAAATTGCAGCAGCACTTTCAAAATCCTTAGCACCCCCTGCAGGCACAACAGGTACTTCCTCACTGTTGCTAGGGGTGACTACAAACAAACACTTTTGCTCCGCAACACAGTCTCCCACTGTACCACACAACCAGGGACATGACAAAAAAATCATGTCCCAATTTACCACATTCCAGACATGGTTCCCGGCAAATTTCTCCTGTTGCCGAGGGAGATGGCACTCTCCCAACCTGCAGAAACTTCCTTGCATCTTGATGGAAATGGTGGGCCACTTCTCCCCTGTAGCTCCTCCTTCCGGTTGGAACCTTCCCTTCTGTTGCTTTAGACTTGCCATAATCCTCTATAGGCAATACTTGTCTTGCAATTCATGGGTCTGATGTCACCGGTGTTGCTATGTGCGACCACGCTCCTCTCTAATTTCCGGTGAGCCTATTGCTTACTCCTGGCACTTAGGGCAGGGTTCCTAAACACAGAGGCAGGCCTTTGCTGTGATAGGCAACTTTGCACAAGAGCCTGGGACAAAGGGCACTTGGAGAAGGCATGCCCCCACTTACTGCACCGTAAACAGCGATCTTGGCTCCATGTCTTGTCAGGGCTTTGCACCTTGAAAGCTGGTCTCCTTCCATCATCGTTGCTAGGGGCAACAGCATGCACTTCCCCTTTAAGAGAAGCAAAAAATAGTCTGCAACACTCTGCGGCAGGCTCACCCCCTTGCTTCATCCTCACAGTCACTCAACACTTTCGTGCCGTTCAGCCAAAACATGGAACACTGTCTTAAGGCTTGTTCATTTTCTCTTGAAGGTTCTCCACACCTGCACACAATGATTGTGCAGTCTCATGCACCAAAACACAGTTCACTTAACAGCTAAACTCACTTTTTGCAGGGAACTGGATTGTGTCAAAAAGCACTCCTCCAAAATGCAGTTTGCCTGGCTGCACTTCAACATACAGCCAACATGACAAACTCACTGCGGAGAAGGGACCCGGATTTCACCGTTTTGTGCCCGCCATGTGCGGCATGGGGGCATTCAGCTCTCATGGTAGATTCGTTTTTAGTGAGTTTACCAGCCAGGATCTCTGAGGGCATGATAGCCAATATTTATTAAAAGAAAGTTCAAAAGTAAAACACTCTTCCCTCGCAGAAGGTTCTAACACTGTAGTATACTTAAGCCTCCTGCTACGGGCATAAAATGATATTCAGCCATCCTGGCTTACAAATGATATCTGATATTTAGCCATCCTGGCTTACAAATGATAGCCCACCTGGCTTATAACTGTAGTCAGCCCTCCCTGCTGATAAGCGATCAGCCACTGCGTGATCGTGGGTCACCTCTGCCTCCTCGTAGACATGGTTGACCAGACGGCCTCCTGCAGCCTTAGAGCCCTGGAGACCGCCTGTCTCCCTCTCTGGATCTGTCTCCCAGTGTGTGAACCTGAACCCTGGTCCTGACTCTAACATGCCCCCACCCAGCTGGATAATCAGTGTCCCGGTAGAGAACAAAATCCGGACCCAGGACTGAGTATTTAATCCCACTCGGACCGCTACAAAATCTCTGGGCTCCAGGTCCTAAAATGGACTTTCCAAAGAAATGAGGAAAGTGAAAAGCCAGGTTTCCTCCCAAATGCGCAAATCCCCTATAAAGCCCCTCAACCTGCCAGGTTGGGAATCCCGGGCCGTCGTCCTGCTGGGGTACGACACTATCACTATAAGTACACACACATTATTATATATGTACACACATATACAGTTGTGCTCATACGTTTACATACCCTGGCAGAATTTAAGATTTCTTGGCCATTTTTCAGAGAATATGGATAAAAACTTTTCTTTCACTCATGGTTAGTGTTTGGCTGAAGCCATTTATTATCAATTAACTGTGTTTACTCTTTTTAAATCACAAGGACAACAGAAACTACCCAAATGACCCTGGTCAAAAAAGTTTACATACCCCAGTTCTTAAAACCGTCTATTGCCCCCTTAAACATCAATGACTGCTTGAAGTCTTTTGTGGCATTTGTGGATGAGGCCCTTTATCTTCTCAGATGGTAAAGCTGCCCATTCCTCTTGGCAAAAAGCCTCCAGTTCCTGGAAATTCTTGTGCTGTCTTGCATGAACTGCACAATTGAGATCTCCCAAGAGTGGCTCAATGATATTGAGGTCAGGAGACAGATGGCCACTCCAGAACCTTCACTTTATTCTGCAGTAGCCAATGACTTGGCCTTGTGTTTTGGATCATTGTCATATTGGAATGTCCTCCAGAATTTTTTTTTGTGGTAACATACTGCATTCATCTTGACAAGAATTTTGACCAATTTCCCTGTGCCTTTGTAGCTCACACATCCCCAAAACATCAGATCCACCTCCGTGTTTCACAGGCCTTGTTGACTTCTCCAAATGAAGGGTTTATGGTTGTGGCCAAAAAGCTCAACTTGGTCTCGTCACTCCAAATGACTTTGTGCCAGGTTTGAGGCTGGTCTCTGTGCTGTTTGGCGTATAGTAAGAGGGATACTTTGTGGCATTTGCTTAGTAATGGCTTTCTTCTGGCGACTCGACCAAGCAGCCCATCCTTCTACAAGTGCCTCATTGTACAGCTTGAAAAAGCCACACCATGTTTTCAAAGAGTCCTGAAGTAATTTGTGGGTTTTTCTTTGCATCCTGAAAATTTTTCCTGGCAGTTGTGGCTGAAACAGTTGGTCTACCTGACCGTGGTTTGATTTCAACAGAACCCCTCATTTTCCACTTCTTGATTAGAGTTTGAACACTGATGGTTGGCATTCTCAATTCCTTGGATATCTTTTAATATCCCTTTCCTGTTTTATACAGTTCAATTACTTTTTCACGCAGAACCTATGACAATTCTTTTCTTTCCCCATGACTCAGAATCCAGAAATGTCAGTGCAGCACTGGATGAAAAATGCAAGGGTCTGTCAGGAGTCCAGAAACGCATTGGCCTTTTACACACACACACACACACACACACACACACACACACACACACACACACACACACACTAATTACAAGCAAGCAGATCACAGGTGAGGATGGTTACCTTTTATAGCCATTCAAACCCCTTTGTGTCAACTTGTGTGCTTGTTATCAGGCCAAAATCACCAGGGTATGTAAACTTTTGATCAGGGTCATTTGGGTAGTTTCCAAGAGTAAACACAGTTGACTGATAATAAATGGCTTCAGCCAAACACTAACCATGAGTGAAATAACAGTTTTTGTATTATCATTCATATACGAGCACAACTGTATATACATATACATACATACATATACACACACACACACACACACACACACACACACACACACACACAACTGTGCAAAAGTCTTAGGCAGGTGTGAAACCTGCTTTCAATTAATAATACTTTTAGAAATAAGAGTGTTAATAGTTTATTTTTTAACCACTTGCTTACTGGGCACTCCCCTCCTGCCCAGACCAATTTTCAGCTTTCAGTGCGCTCACACTTTGAATGACAATTACTCAGTCATGCAACACTGTACCCATATGAAATTTGCGTCCTTTTTTCAGACAAATCAAGCTTTCTTGTGGTGGTATTTAATCACCAGTGGGTTTTTTATTTTTTGCGCTATAATTAAAAAAAGACCAAAAATTTTTGAAAAAAAAATTTTTTAGTTTTTGTTATAAAATTTTTTTGTAAATTAGTAATTTATCTTCACAAATTTTGGCCAAAATTTATAATGTTACATGTCTTTCGTAAAAATAACCCAAATTAGTGTATATTATTTGGTTTGTATGAAAGTTAGAGAGTCTACAACCTATGGTGCAAATCACTTAAAATTGATCACACCTAATGTACTGACAGCCTATCTCATTTCTTGAGACTCTAACAAGTCAGTAAAGTACAAATATCCCCCAAACGACCCCTTTTTGGAAAGTAGACATTCCAAGGTATCTAGTAAGTGGCATAGTGAGTTTTATGAAGTTGTAATTTTTTCCCACAATTCTTTGCAAAATAAAGATTTTTGTTTCGTTTTTTTCAACAAAATTGTCAGTGTAACAGGTTATTTCTCTCACATGGCATGTGCATACCTCAAATTACACCCCAAAACATTCTACTACTCCTCCTGAGTATGGCGATACCACAAGTCTGGAACATTTTTACAGCCTGGCCACATATAGAGGCAAAACATTGAACTAGCACCTTCAGGCGTTTTAGAAGCATAAATTACACAGCTCATTTCTTGACCACCTATTACAATTCTTAAGGCCCTGGAGCACCAGGAAAATAGAAACGCCCATAAAATAACCCCATTTTGGAAAGCTAACACCCCAACGTATAATCTATAAGGCATAATGAGTCTTTTGAACGGTTCAATGTTTTCCAGAAGTTTTTGGAATATGTGGGAAAAAAATGAAAACGCATTTTTTTTTTTCACAAAGTTGTCCATTTATAAAGGTATTTCCAACACATAGCATGTACAAAGGAAAAATGACACCCCAAAATACATTCTGCTACTCCTCCTGAGTATGGTGATACCACAAGTGTGAGACTTTTACACAGCCTGGCTACCTACAGAGGCCCAACATGCAAGGAAGACTGCCATGTGTTCTAAGGACACATAGCATTACAAATACCAAGAATTACATCACAAAATACATTATGCTGAGTAAAGGGTAAACAACATATTACCTGTGGTTTTAGTATTGCAGCTGTCCACAGGAGGATAGCACTGGTCCAGGCAGCAGGCAGGGACTTGGCCAGCTACAGCGAACACAATTGTCCAGGCAGCCAACAGCGAATGCAATTGTCCAGGCAAAGGGCAGAAAAACTGTCCATATTACAGGCAGGGATATTGCCCATATACAGTCCAGGGTCAGTACAGGCAGAGATGTCAACAGTGCCAAAATATTGATCCTGGTAGTAGGACAGTGAATTAAATTGTCCAGGCAACAGGCAGGAATACTGTCCATAGTACAGGCAGGGATACTGTCCATATACAGTCCACGGTCAGTGCAGGCAGAGATAGTGTCAACAGGGCCAAAATATTGGTCCTGGTAGTAGGACAGCGAACGCAATTATCCAGGCTAGAGGCATGAACACTGTCCATAGTCAGTACAGGCAGCAGGCAAGGATACTGTCCATATACAGTCCAAGGTCAGTGCAGACAGAGATTGTCAACAAGTGCCATAATATTGGTCCTAGTAGCAGACAGACATGGTCCATAGTCCAGGCAGCAGCAGAGGTGTGGTCAGTTCATCCGGCAAGCAAAGGCATGATGGCAATAAGTCCTGCAGGCAGAAGCTGGGCCTTGGTCAGGACAGAATGGGGACGGGGTAGAGGCTTCTCCCACCCAATCTCTTTGAAGCCTACGAGTCTCCAGACCCTAATCTGGGAGAGAGTAAACAAAAACAACGTTTTCTCCTTCCAGAAAAAAAACATTCTGGAGCCCCTCACATATGTGAGACCCCTGTGTTGTGAATCCCACTACTCCAGTTGCAGGATACAAGATCAGTCCAAGAGGCAGGCAAAAAACATGGTCAAACAGTCCAAGGTCAGTTCAAGATCAGGCAGAAGTATGTACAAAAATCGGTAGGCAGAAGCATTGTCAAATAACAAGCCAGGGTCAGTTCCAGAGCAGGTAGTGGCATAAGGGGGGCAAACTGGAAAAAGTAACTGAGGAATTATTAAATAATTGACTAGGGTGTGATAACGCCGGAAGCAGTCACCTATGCATAGACCTGGTTGGGAAGGGCACAATAATAAGTGGTGTCTCTTCTAATTCCTCTACTAGAGCACACCTGGTATCTTTTCTGTCATTTTTGGCCTGTTGGTCTGGGAGGTATTTTATCAGGGAAATGCCGCTCGGAGAGTCTACTACACACATCGGATCTAATATTTTCTGTTGGACCGTTGGGGTATAAAAGTGTGGTAACGATATCCTCCTGGTAGCCAAGGAAGGGTTTGGGGTTTACGGTGGAACTGCGATATATAAAACATATACAACATCTATGGCCAAATGAAAAAAAAAAAAAAAAGAGGGCAACTTTTTTATACCAGTGGTATGTTCTTCTGGCAAATAAATAGGGTTCCAACATTTGATCGTTTAGATCGACTCCTGCCATGTACAAATTGTAATCGTGGATGGAGGTTGGCTTCTGTATTGGGTCATTTCTTCTGGGGATCTCCACAAATGAATTGTTGTGTATAGACAAGAACATATACACATCGCTTCTGTCCCTCCACTTCACAGACAGAATTTCCTCATTCCGCAGACTCGCTGTCTCTCCTTTTCTAAGCCTCATGTTGATGAGTCTTTGAGGAAAGCCCATCCGATTTTTTCTGGCTGTGCCACAAGCTGGTGTACTCTTCCTGTAGAAGTTCCGGAACAGGGTTAACCACTTGCCGACCGCCAACCGCAGGTTGACGGCGGCAAAGTGGCTCGTTATCGCAAATCGCCGTCATACGACGGCGGCTGCGATAACGCGCTCACTGTGTTCGGGGCAGCATACTGCCGCTAAACGCTATTGCTCGGTGAAACGGCGGCAGTTGGACGCCAACCGCCAGCCGTTCACCAATTGGGACAAGGCCTTGAAGATGTCCTTCTCATGTGGTCGAACACCGTGTCGGTCTTTTTTAGCCTACCCGAAAGGAGTTTCTGAGTAGTTGTACTCCGAATCTTTTCCTCTCTGTCGCTCAGACGCCTTACTCCTTTAAGACAGACACTTCACCTCCCTGTCTTCGCTACACATATACAAGAACAGATATGTGTTGTTAAGTAAACACCTC
>BLSH010145479.1:38658-61829 GCA_018402905.1 Glandirana rugosa | reverse complement strand
AAAAAAAAAAAAAAAAAAAAAAAAAGAGGGCAACTTTTTTATACCAGTGGTATGTTCTTCTGGCAAATAAATAGGGTTCCAACATTTGATCGTTTAGATCGACTCCTGCCATGTACAAATTGTAATCGTGGATGGAGGTTGGCTTCTGTATTGGGTCATTTCTTCTGGGGATCTCCACAAATGTATTTATTTTATTTATTTCAGGTACTTCTATAGCACCGTCAATTTACGCAGCGCTTTACATATACATTGTACATTCACATCAGTCCCTACCCTCAAGGAGCTTACAATCTAAGGTCCCTAACTCACATTCATACATATACTAGGGCCAATTTAGACAAGATCTAATTAACCTCACAGCATGTCTTTGGAGTGTGGGAGGAAACCGGAGTACCCGGAGGAAACCCACGCAGGCACAGGGAGAACATGCAAACTCCAGGCAGGTAGTGTCGTGATCGGGATTCGAACCAGCGACCCTTTTACTGCTAGGCGAAAGTGCTACCCACTACACCACTGTGCTGAATTGTTGTGTATAGACAAGAACATATACACATCGCTTCTGTCCCTCCACTTCACAGACAGAATTTCCTCATTCCGCAGACTCGCTGTCTCTCCTTTTCTAAGCCTCATGTTGATGAGTCTTTGAGGAAAGCCCATCCGATTTTTTCTGGCTGTGCCACAAGCTGGTGTATTCTTCCTGTAGAAGTTCCGGAACAGGGTTAAACTAGTATAAAAATTATTGACATACAGGTGATAGCCTTTCTCCAGGAGCGGGTAAATTAGTTGCCAAATGATTTTACCGCACCTAGTCTGGGCAATTAGGGGGATTCAGCTGGGAGTCCTTCCCTTCGTAGACTTTGAAGCTGTAAACATATCCAGTGATTTGGTCGCACAATTTGTAGACCTTCACCCCATAGCGGACCCTTTTACCGGGGATATACAATTGTATGCAAAAGTTTAGGAACCCCTGACAATTTCCATTATTGGCAATTTCATTTTGATCTATCAAATAATCTAAGGACACAGTAATATTTCAGTAGTGAAATGAGGTTTATTGGATTAACAGAAAATGTGTAATATGCATCAAAATGAAATTAGACAGGTGCATAAATTTGGGCACCCTTGTCATTTTGTTGATTTGAATACCTGTAAACTACTTGGCACTGATTAATTGGAACACACAATTGGTTTGGTGAGCTCATTAAGCCTTGAACTTCATAGACAGGTGCATCCAATCATGAGAAAAAAGGTATTTAAGGTGGCCAATTGCAAATTGTTGTTCTCTGACTCTCCTCTGAAGAGAGGCAACATGGGGGTCTCAAAACAACTCTCAAATGACCTGAAAACAAAGATTGTTCTACATTATGGTTTAGGGGAAGGCTACAAAATGTTATCGCAGAGATATAAGCTGTCAGTGTCCACTGTAAGGAACTTAGTGAGGAAATGGAAGACCACAGGCACAGTCCTTGTTAAGGCCAGAAGTGGCAGGCACATAAAACATTGGAGAGGAAAATCTAAAAGATGGTGAGAACAGTCAAAAACAGACCACTTCCAAAGACCTACAAGATCAACTTGCTGCAGATGGTGTCACTGTGCATCATTCAACAATTCAGCGCACTTAGCACAGGGAGAAGCTATATGGGAGAGTGATATGAAAGAAGCCTTTTCTGCACACATGCCACAAACTGAGTGGCTTGAGGTATGCAAATGCACATTTGGACAAGTCAGCTTCATTTTGAAATAAGGTGCCGTGGACTGATGAAACAAAGATTAAGTCATTTGGTCATAACAAGGGGCGTTATGCATGGGGTCAAAAGAACACAGCGTTCCAAGAAAAACACTTGCTACCCACAGTAAAATTTGGTGGAGGTTCCATCATGCTGTGGAGCTGTGTGGCCAGTGCCGGTATTGGGAATCTGGTTAAAGTTGGGGGTCGCATGGATTCCACTCAATATCAGCAGATTCTTGAGAATAATGTTGAGGAATCGATCACAAAATTTAAGTTACACCGGGGCTGGATATTTTGACAAGACAACCCAAAACACTGCTCAAAATCTACTTGGGCATTTAGGCAGGAGAACGTTCCAGTACAATGTTCTGGAATTGCCATTCCAGTCCCCAGACCTGAGTATCATTGAACATCTGTGGGGTGATTTGAAGCGGGCTGTCCATGCTCGGCAACCATCAAGCCTAACTAAACTGGAGATGTTTTGTAAGGAGGAATGGTCCAAAATACATTCATCCAGAATCCAGACACTCATTACAGGCTATAGGAAGCGTCTAGAGGCTGTTATTTCTGCTAAAGGAGGCTCTACTAAATATTGATGTGATTTTTCTGTTGCGGTGTCCAAATTTATGCACTTTTCTAATTTTGTTTTGATGCATATTGCACATTTTCTGTTAATCCAATAAACCTCATTTCACTACTGAAATATTACTGTGTCCTTCAGTTATTTGATAGTTCAAAATGAAACTGCTGATCCAAACACCCAAATATTTATAAATGACAATCATGGAAATTGTCAGGGGTTCCTAAACTTTTGCATACAACTGTATTGTTTTATTCCCAGCCTTCCTCTAAATTTCACCAGGGATTCGTCAATGCATATATGCTGGTCCGGGGTAAATAATTATGGAAATATTTCTGTAAAATAATTGAGAATTGGGGGAATCTTATATCGCCAGTCATAAGGGCACTGGGTATTGTCGTTAAAATGTAGAAATCTCATGATCATGTAAAATCTCGTCCTGGGCATTATTGATGAGAAGACCAGCTGGTAGATGGGGTGGGTGGACCAGTAGGAGCAGAGTTCATTTTTGTTAAGTCCCAAAAAAGTTTTGAACTCTTCCACCGTTACATCTCTCCACTCATAGGGACAGGCATAATAGGAAGTTGGATTAGCCTGGATGAATTGGTGTGCATATTATATTGGTGTTGCACTGGGCCACAATGGACCGCAGCATGTCCTCCGTAAAAACGAAATTAAAAAAAAAAAAAAAAAAAAAACGAATGGGCGAAAGATTTTCTGTGTCCACCTGGACTCCTGGCTGGGCAGTGAAAGGGGGAATCCTAGCTTCTCCTGAATTAGGAGGAAGCCATAAGGGGTGCTGGAGTGAATAGGGAAGGCCGGCATGAGACCTAACCCTTTGGGGCTAAGGTATAGCGATGCTGGTGGATGGCACTGGGGTGCGGGTGGATGACACTGGGGTGCGGGTGGATAGCACAGCGGTGCTGGTGGATGGCAAAGCGGTGCTGGTGGACGATATTGCCTCCCCATCAATGCGCCTTCATCTGGCAGGCTGACAATATTCCTCATCTGAGTCTAGCTCCGATTCGCTACTTGACACACGGATGACAGGTCAGGTGGCACCGACACGTGGTACTGATGACAGGTCAGGTGGCACTGATGACAGATCAGGTAGCACTGATATGTGGCACTGGTGTCAGGTTAGGTGGAACTGATATGTGTCACTGATGACAGGTCCGGTGGCACTGACACGTGGCACTGATGACAGGTCAGGTAGCACTTTTTAGGACACGTGGCACTGATGCTACGTGGCACTGACAGGTGGCACTATGATGGGCACAGTTGTGAAAATTGAGTGTTTTCAAACTCACAGCAGGACATGCAGCAGGGATCAATCACTCTCTCCTCACACAGCGGTGTCTGTGTGAGGAGAGAAGGCAGGAAACAAGAGATGATCTCATATGTTTACAATTAAGATCATCTCTCATTGGACCCGCCGATCACGTGGTAAATGGCCGCGGTGATTGGCCATTTACCACGATCTGTGATTGGCTGTGTCCAAGGGACACAGCGATCACAAAAATTCCAGGCAGCGCGATCGCGGGGCGAGCAAAAGGGAAGACGTCCATGGACGTTGTCCTGGAAATTCAGATCCGCGCTGGAGCCATACTTCGGCAATAGCGCGGATCTGAAGGGGTTAATCAAAACGTTAAGTAAATGAACAGAAGAGCAATGCAAACCAAACCAGTATTTAATGTGAGCCATCTTTGCCTTCAAAACAGCATCAGTATTTCTAGGTACACCTGCGCACAATTTTTGAAGGATCTTGGCAGGTAGGTTGTTCCAAACATCTTGGAGAAGAAACCACAGGTCTTGTGTGGATATAGGTTGCCTCCAATCATTCCGTGTCTTCATGTAATCCCAGACAGACTTTGGGTCCATACACACTGGCTTAAAAATTGGTGCTTCTACGGACATCGCTTCCGCTGGACCTGCAAGGAGCAAGACGTGCTTCAGAGGAGCTCCCGGTCTCCCTGCTTTCATCCAGTGCCATCCTCTCTCCTAGAGCACCGGTGAGCTTCCCCATACACCCCTGCAGATTACCCTCCCTTCCCTCCAAGCCCTAGGCTGTCTATTTCTGTTCCCTGGCCATCCCTCCGGGACAGCCACCCTGGCAGACTAGGCCCTCACTCCCCAGCCACAGCCATCACTTTCTGGGCCTCATCCATCCTTTGCGGGCAAGCCACCCTGCCATCTTCCAGTACTAGATCCCTGTCTGGCCACCCTGTGTGCCCCCTGTGCTTCTGAAGCTGCCCGGAGCCGCTATAGAGCCGAATCGGCCGCAGATGCTCAGGAAAGTCTGCGGCTTCGGCCTACAAGGAGCCGTGGCGTCAGCCATCTTGGTACACCCAGAGGCCGAATCTACACCACCCCCTCTCCTGCCTGCAATTCACTTCAATCCTGCTGCTCCTACCTCCTAAGCTGCAGGCAGTGTCCAGGAGAGTGTGGGAAAACCTTAATTTCACCCCCAGCCTGTCAGACCTTCCATGCAAGAGGCCGCTCCCTCAGAGTCCATTCCACAGCTTTATTCGTCTTTTAAGTCGCATGGGACTTTAATTCTCACACACAGAAGCCATGGGCACATATGCAGGGGCACATATGCAGAGCTCAACCAAGCGGATATGGAAGCTTAAAGCTCTGCGTCTAAGAGAACCTTGCCGCTGGACGCAATTTTGCTCAGACTCCTGGTCTATTCAGAGTGTCTTCTGTCCAGGGAGAAATGGTGCTGGGCAGCACCAAACCTAAACCCAAATCAAAAGAACATTAAAGACGCTTTTACCAAGCAAACAGCCAAATTGGCAGCAGCCACCATGTCTCAGCCCAGCACACCACACGCTAACAAGAAGCTGCAGCACCCTCTTGTCTCTCCACCAGCAGAGGGTGAGTCTGATTCTGACACCAACAGTACCCAAACTGCAATACACACGGGCATGTTTGCCAAATTTGAACAGATGCTACAGAAAGCATTAAAATAAACCTCGGACCAAACAAGCTAACCCGGGAAATTTGAGAACTCGGCAACAGAACAGCGGAACTTGAACTAAAGCTTGATGACCTTGACACTCAAGCGCAAACTACTTTAGCCGAAATTGAAAACCTTAAAGAGGAAAACCTCTCCCTACAGCTACGCCTGGAAGACTATGAAAATAGAGAACCTACGAATTAGGGGAATACCTGAGTCTGTTATTGATCTGCAGGCCACTATGATCGCCCTGTTCCAGGAACTACAACCGGCAATACCAGTGGAGCGGTTGGAAATGGACAGAGTTCATAGAGTTTTAGCCCCCCCGTAAAGAAAGGGGTCCTCCCAGGGACATCATTGCTAAATTCCATTACTATAAAACGATGGAACAGCTGCTTGCAGCAGCCAGGGACAAATCATCTCTCTCCTTCCAAGGACACTCCTACCAGATTTTTACCGACCTGTCCCCAATAACAATAGGCGTGCCCTGAAGCCCCTCCTTCAAACGCTCCAAGAGCACCAAATCGCTTACTATTGGGGTTTCCCTTTTTCCGTACGATTTACTCACCTGGAAACGAAGTACCTCTGCCACACTGCTGAGGAGCTCAGATCTGCATTGCAAGACCTGAATCTCATGGGACCCAGCTAAGGCAAAGATTCTTCCCGTAGGCGTTTAGCTTCCCGCTCACCTCAGAAAGCTACAACTTCCTCCTTGAGGCAACCCTCTCGTAACTAACAAACGTGGGCGTTTCCACCCCCCACCAAGTGATCAGGAAGATGCCATGGACAAACGGGTCTGCACAACATAGTCTCCCCTTTCTACCGTCATTTGGTATGGACTATTAGCAGCGTCTATCGGAGTTGTTCTCACCTGTCTTTACCCATTGAGCCTTGTTCCTGCTCCCATCACTTATGTATTGATGCCTTCAGTGGGCTTGGACCTCTTCAAACCCTTTCTCCTCAAGCAAAGGATTGTAATCGTCTCTTTAGTTGTTCATCCCAACTCCAGATGAACCAGCTGTGTGAGGCAACGAACTTCTGAGTCTGTTGTGACTCCCCACCGCAGTCAGCTTCCCCACTTTACTGGGCCCCACGGCCCTTGAACCCCCCCCCCCCCCCGGGCCCCCCTCCTGTTGTTATTGCAGCTATCAGCTGGACATATCCTAGAACTTATTGTTTAACCATTTAAAGTTTAACCAGTTAAGAAGGTTTGTTCGTGCTGTAGGTCCAGATTTTGCTTCTTTGATCACTTTTACAGTGTCCGGACATTAATGGCAATGTTCTCTTACAGGTCAGGTTGTTCTTGTACCTCCTCATTGCTGCTTTCATGCAGAACTCCTCGGGCAGCCCCGGAGCCTCTAGGGGTCTGCTTGTTCTGCCCCTAGCACGCTCCCCAACCTTTATGGTTTACAATTTTCAAACTGTATTGTATATGATGCATAGTTTGACCCAAACTCTCCTCTCTCCTATCTACATCATCCTCTTTTTCTTTCTTCCCCTTCTCGGAGCAGTGGCTCCCCCTCATTATTCAGGACTAACTCTCCTAAACTGCATTAACCCCTATAACAGATCATGGCCCCCTTAAACATCTGTGACCTGAATGTTCAGGGTTTTAATACCCCCCACAAATAAACTAAAGCCCTTCGCTCTCTTTCAGCTGCTAAGGTTCATATTGCTTGTCTTCAGGAGACCCACTTCAAGGATAAATTTACCCCCAAATACCTTGGTGCTCTACACCCCCAATTCTATTCTGCCTCAGCCACAGTCAAACGCAGGGGCACCCTCATAGCCTTTCACCGCACAACCCCCTTTAGCTTAGTCTCGCATATCAAGGATCCAGAGGGTCGCTATCTGCTTATCACAGGCCATATATCGGACTCCCCGGTAACCATTGTGTCCTACTACGCCCCAAACAAGCGCCCGTCTGCCTTTCTATCGCACCTCTTCTCCTTGGTCGACACTCATAAATTTGGTACCGTTATTTTATGCGGGGACTCAAACCAAACTATCCTCCCATTTTGGATAAGTCTCCGCCCGCACCATCTCAGAGCCCTACGAAACAGTCCTTTCAGCAGTTAATATCGAAATACTCCTTCGTCGATACTTGGCGCAAAATGAATCTGACCAGCAAGCAGTACACCTACTATTCCCACCCACATCAGTCCTTTTCCCGTATAGACCATCTATTTCTTGCCGCTAGTATGACACCAGAAAATCCTTTCCACTGTCATTATCCCCTTCACCTGGACCGACCATTCTGCAATCTGTACCTCTATTGCTTCTCCTGTACCCAGATCCCATGACACTACCTGGTGCATCAATGATGCAATGCTATCTCACCCCTCTTGCAGCTTCACAATAGAGCTCGCCCTAAAGGAATATCTTTCTGACAATACCACTAACGATATCTCTGCGCTAACCTTGTGGGAAGCTCATAAGCCAGTAATCTGTGGTAGGCTTATCCAGCTTGCCACATCTCTTAAGAGAGAGCACAAAGCTCAATTCAGTAAACTAGAAGCCCAGTTCTCCAAATGCCATGAAGATTTCCAGAGAAATCCTAATCCTGCCACCAGAGAGCAACTAGATCAGGCAAGATTTGCTTTTGACCTTTTCCTTACCGATTCCGCTGACAAACGTATTCGCAGGCAGCAACACATCTCCAACCTTAAGGCCAACAAACCTGACACACCCATGGCGCGTATGCTACGGACCATTTGCAAACCCACAACTTCAATTAGGCTCAGGACAGCGCAGAATGCATACACTAGCAACCCTGTTCGCATACTAGAAATATTCCGAACGAACCTCGCTAAACTATACTCACGCACCCAAGACCTCGATTCTGCCCAGGCCGACGACCTATTTTCTCGGATCTCCCTTCCCACCCTTAACGTTGAACAAAGAGGCTCGAAAGTCCCATTACCGAACCAGAGGTTATCGCTGCCATTAAAGCTAAAGCTGTAGAAGCGACCAGGCCCTGACGGGTTTTCCGCCACTTACTTTAAAACAGTTCTCTACCATCCTAGCTTCTATGCTTACTAACACCTTCAATTCCATACTGAAAGGGCAAGCATTCCGACCGGAAACTCTTACTGCCAAAATATCAATGATTCCTAAACCTCACACTGATCCCTCTTCATGGTCTAACTTTCGCCCTATTTCCCTGCTCAATCTGGACGTCAAGCTACTAGCTAAAATTCTTGCCACCCGTCTAAACGCCATCATCGGGAATCTTATTCCCCGAGACCAAACAGGCTTTATCCTTGCTAGACAAGCCGGCGATAATATTAGAAGAACCCTCCTATTGGCCCATATTGCAAGACAGACATATCCCAACCGGTTTCCTCTCCTTGGACGTTAGGAAAGCATTTGATTCTGTATCCTGGTCTTACATGCAGTACACACTTGTCCTGGGCCTCGTCGCTTTGCAATGGCCCTAGGGCTTATATCAAATATTCAGGATACAAGTCTGTGATCCTTGACGTGTGCTGCGGCACAAGACAGGGATGCCCCCTTTCCCCACTTTTATTTGCTTTACAAATCGAACCGCTTGCACAGTTAATCAGAACAGACACAAACATTAAAGGGATTGAGATAGGAGGCCATCAACATAAGGTCTGCCTTTTTGAAGACGATATCCTGTTATACCTATCATCACCACATATCTCAGCATAAGTTCGTTAACATATCCGGCCTGCACGTTAACACTCATAAGTCTAAAATCCTGAACGTATCCTTGACCCCACCCAAGCTGCAACTCGCCAAGGCATCATTGCCTTTCGATTGGGCCCCTCACCAGCTACCATACCTTGGTGTCCAGTTAACTGCATCCTACGAAGATTTATGGCCAATATCCTCCCGTTATTGCGGAAGGTTACAACCCTGATGTCCCAATGGTCCTCCTTACCCATTTCATGGATTGGTAGAATCAATGTGGCTGAGATGTCTATCCTCCCTAAGTTCCTCTATCTTTTTCGTACGCTCCCTGTCTCTATCCCAGCCTACTTCCTGCGCCTGCTGCAACGCAGGACCCTTTCTTACATATGGGGATCGGTCAGACCCTGTGTTCCCCAAAAGACACTTTACGCACCTAGGAGTTGTGGCGGTCTTGGTGTACCCAAAGTCAAATCTTATTTTCATGCGGCGCAGATCGCTCAACTCACTAAGTATCATGCGACCGAAGAAGTCCCACTATGGGTAGCCACTGAATCCGCCGAAGTTGACCCTGTCTCCGTTGCTAACATTCTATGGCTTAGGCCTGCAGACCGCACTCTCCTATTTAACCCAATTATCAAACATTCCCTTTCTATTTCGAATAAGCACAGGGTTTCCCGCAGCTTGCAATCTCCTCATAATCCCCTTCTTTCCTTTCTAAGAAACCCGGCCTTTCCCCCTGCTTGGGACTCCCCTAACTCTTTCAAAATACGGGTCTCCTCCAACCTGCTCCGACTGCGTAACTTTGTCACCAATAACTCCTTTAGCACCTTTCCTACCCTTTGCGAAGCTCACGGTTTACCCAGTTCAGAATTATTTCGATACTTACAAATAAAGAACTTCTACACACCCTCCCTTAATACAGATACACCTCTGACTCATCTATCTTCCTTTGAGCACATCCGTAAATCCGACCCTCATGCCAGAGGCACCATCTCATTACTCTATCAGCTACTAGTCACTGATTTGAAAAACCCTTTGCCCTCATATGCGAACAAGTGGGCTTCCGACTTGGGGCGTACGTTGGACATAACTGAATGGTCTGATATATGGTCAGCTACCAATTCTTCATCCCCCAATATATTGGCTAAGGAGACCAATATTAAGGTCATCACCAGATGGTATTTAGTGCCAGCCAGAATCACAAAATTTCTTCCCTCATACCCGATGAATTGTTTTTGAGGCTGTAATGAGCCAGGTACATTTTTCCACACCTGGTGGGACTGTCCCTTAGCAAAAGATTTCTGGAAGCATATCTTCCTTATCGCCTCTAAAGCATTAGAGACAAGTATTGCTCCTGACCCTTCGATTGCTCTACTCAACCTGAAACCAAGCCAGTTGACTACCTCTCAGTTAAAGCTATTAGTCTTCCTCACGACCGCAGCCAAGCAGAAAATTGCCAAGGCTTGTATGGCTGAGGCCAGAGGCAGAATGAATAAGGCCTTTATACATGCTAAAAAGGAAGCCATAGACAACAGAATATGCAAATTTGAGAAAATTTGGGACCCCTGGGTTAGAAATTGCCTACCACCTGACTGACAGAAATCTCCTGATGCCGTAATTACTTCCCACACCACTTATTATCTCAGTCTCCTATTTGACATATGAGCCACTGATCCCGGAAACCTAGTTCTACCTGCCCTGTTCTTCTTTACTTCTAGCTATTCAGCCACCACAGTTCCCTTTTCCTCCTCTCTCGCTCACTTTTCCCCTCTTTGTCTTCCCTTTTCTTACCTCTCTTCTAGTTTATATGCATTGTAATACCATCTTGTCTACCCTCCGTTACTCAGCTCAGCATTTCTATAATATCTTACTGTTCTAGCCTACAATTTCTTCCAATTTAAATAGTACATCTGAGATTAAATGTTATTTTCAAAGTTAATCTGTGTGCCTCCTGTCTAAGTAACTAAATGTTGATATTTGTGTACTGAAGCACTCTAGCTTCCACCGCTGCCGCCTCATCCCTGTGGCACAGTGTGACCCCAGTGGGATGCCACAGTGCATGAGTGCGCAGAGTATAAGAGGCCCATTATTGAGGATTCGCGCTTGTTATGATCACAATATACCCATGATAGCTATGGAAGTTTTTATATCCCGTCTAATCACATTTCTTATTAAGTTACATGGTATGACGCTCATACGCTTTGTAATGCTTCTTTTGTTTTTTCAATAAAAATATTGAACAAGAAAAATTGGTTCTTCTACAGGAGTTTTGTGTTTTGTCTATAGAAGCAGCTCAATGTTATCCTATGTGTCAATGCACATTAGGACTATTAGAGGCATATTCTAAGCGCAACACTTTTTTGAGCTTTTTTTCTACCAAGGAAACTGGCGTTTTTTTTGTTTTGTTTTGTTTTTTAGCCCTGTGTGCATGAAGCCTCAATGATGTTCAGATCAGGGCTCTGTGTGGGCCAAACAATCACTTCCAGGACTCCTTGTTTTTCTTTACACCAAAGATCGTTCTTAACAACATTGGCTGTATGTTTGGGGCCATTTTCCTGCTGCAGAATAAATTTGGGGCCAATCACACTCCTTCCTGATGGTATGGCATGAAGTATCTGCCTGTATTTCTCAGCATTGGGGACACCACTGATCCTGACCAAATCAAACTACATTTGCAGAAATGTAGCCCCAAAGGAACCTTCATCATGCTTCATGGTTGCCTGTCGACACGCATTATTGTACCGCTCTCTAGCCCCTTGCAAACAGTTTTTTGCTAGAGAAGGAAAGGAGAGGAAGGCGCACCTAAGTGTAGTATTAATGACACCGTTTATTGCACAAGAGGGATTGTACCAGAGAGATCGTCATCCTTGGGGGTTGCCACTGTCCAGTGGGTCTTCCGGGGACCAGATGGCTGTAAAGAGGAGAGCTGTGACGGAAGAAGCGACCAGGAAGTCCAGGTTGCTCGGCATGGACCGCACAGGAGGAAGAGACATCGGGCAGATGGGCGGGAAAGTGATCGTGGGGAGGATGGGAGAATAGCCAGCTACACGCTTGGAGGGCACAGCTCCTTCTCCTGGCCTGCTGCACCAAAGAGTTCCTTTATTTAACTCCCAAGGAATTGTTGGTACAATGTTGTACAAACAGCTCAATACTATCCAGAATGCAATCCCATATGATCATTATATCATCGATATAGCGACCATAGAATATGATGTGGGAAGCATGTGGGTTGTTGCGGGTTATATATTGTAACTCCCAGAGACCCATGGCTAGGTTGGCATAGCTGGGGGCAAAATTCACACCCATAGCTGTGCAATTTACCTGTTAACTTAGGGGGTCCTCCGCTAGAAAGTGTTCAACTGCCCTAAGACCTAACTGGTGAGGTATAGACATGTACAGTGACGAAACGTCTAACAAGAACCGCCTGTATGTTGGTTTCCATTGGTAGGATCAAAGCATCTCCAGGAGAAGCGTACTATCTCTGATGTATGAGGGTAGGATCTGGGCCAAGTGCTGGAGGAACCTATAACGTACATCGAGAACCCACTAGTGACAATTCATAGAAGCCACAATGGGCTGTCCTGGGGGATTCTGTAGGTCCTTGAGGATAGGGTGCTTCATAAAAACTTCTCTGTAAGGACAGATCAGTCTTTGAGATTATACTTCGAGAAAGCTGCATTCGCTAAGGAGGTGGCTTCCACAGAGGTGGTCAGTAATGGGTCTTAGGTGAGCCTACTCTGGGTGCTACGGTCAGATAGTAGTCTATGGGCCTCTTGTCCTGGATGACTATCCCACCTCCTTTATCTGCAGATTTGATGACTTTGTTGTGGTTAATGGCTAGACAGTCTAGAGCCTTCCCATCGAGGGTGAAATTTATGGAGGTTTTGGCATGGAATTTACATATCTTGATAAAATCTGAGTATACCACTTGATAGGTTTGTATGTATGGCACCTTCTTATGAACAGTGTTAAAAACCGGACTTGGGTCTCAAAAGTGTATACTACACTGGAGGGGAAGTAGGACAATGTTGAGACAATCATTCTAAAACCATCAGAATGGCTTTATTTTTTACAGCAGAACCCTTATGGTCCCTCATGTACTGGATATCGCATGATTAAGATCCCTCCCTTTGGGGTGGTGGTGCACAGATAGTAAGTAATCCCAAGTGCTGCATCTCTGTGTTAACGTGGTTAATTTGACATGTTCATGGTTAATCCCAGGCTGGCTATTAATTTATTCATTCTTCTTTATTCGTTATAGTACACCCCTTATCCCCCCCCCCTTTTTTAAATTGTATTTTAATTTGATATGGTATATGTCCAGGGTCCGCTGGCTGTTGTAGTTCCACGGCAAATCACACAGAGTATGTTTAAGCGTCAACCTTCCTTGGTGCAGCAGGCCAGTAGAAGGAACTGTGAGCTCCGAGTGCGTAGCCAGCTATTCTCCCGTCCTCCCATGGTCTGGGTCCCGCCCATCCGGTGACGTGACTTCCACCAGTGCGGTCCATGCCAAGCAGTATATATATATATATATATATATATATATATATATATATATATATATATATATACACACACACAAGCTCACGAGTACACCCCTCACATTTTTGTAAATATTTTATTATATCTTTTCATGTGACAACACTGAAGAAATGACACTTTGCTACAATGAAAAGTAGTGAGTGTACAGCTTGTATAACAGTGTATACTTGCTGTCCCCTCAAAATAACTCAACAAAGCCATTCATTTCTGTAAAAAAAAAAAAGGTAGTACACCCCTAAGTGAAAATGTCCAAATTGGGCCCAAAATGTCAATATTTTGTGTGGCCACCATTTTTCAGCACTGCCTTAACCCTCTTGGGCATGGAGTTCACCAGAGCTTCACTGGTTGCCACTGGAGTCCTCTTCCACTCCTCCATGACGACATCATGGAGCTGGTGGCTATTAGAGACCTTGCCCTCCTCCATCTTCCGTTTCAGGATGCCGCACAAATGCTCAATAGGGTTTAGGTCTGGAGACATGCTTGGCCAGTCAATCCCCATCACCCTCAGCTTCTTTAGCAAGGCAGTGGTCGTCTTGGAGGTGTGTTTGGGGTAGTTATGTTGGAATAATGCCCTGTGGCCCAGTCTCCGAAGGGAGGGGATCATGCTCTGCTTCAGTATGTCACAGTACATGTTGGCATTCATGGTTCCCTCAATGAACTCTAGCTCCCCAGTGCCGACAGCACTCATGCAGCCCCAGACATGACACTCCCATCACCCTGCTTGACTGTAGGCAAGACACACTTGTCTTTGTACTCCTCAACTGGTTGTCGCCACACACGCTTGACACCATCTGAACCAACTTGGTCTCGTCAGACCACAGGACATGGTTCCTGTAATCCATGTCCTTAGTCTGCTTGTCTAAAGCAAACTGTTTACAGGCTTTCTTGTGCATCATCTTTAAAAGAGGCTTCCTTCTAGGACGACAGTTATACAGACCAATTTGATGCAGTGTGCGGCGTATGGTCTGAACACTGAGAGGCTGACACCCCCACCCCTTCAACCTCTGCAGCAATGCTGCCAGCACTCATGCGTCTTTCTCAAAGACAACCTCTGCATATGACGCTGAGCACGTGCACTCAACTTCTTTGGTCGACCATGGCAAGGCCTATTCTGAGTGGAACCTGTCGTGTTAAACCACTGTATGGTCTTGGCCACCATGCTGCAGCTCAGTTTCAGGGTCGCCTAGGCCATCTTTATGTAGAGCAACAATTCTTTTTTTCAGATCTTCAGAGAGTTCTTTGCCATGAGGTGCCATAACACCAAATTTAACACACCTGCTCCACGATTAACACCTGAGATCTTGTAACACTAACAAGTCACATGACACCAGGGGGGGGGAAGGAAAATGGCTAATTGGGCCCAATTTGGACATTCTCACTTAGGGGTGTAATCACTTTTGTTGCCAGTGTTTTAGACATGAATAGTTGTTTGTTGAGTTATTTTGAGGGGGCAGCAAATTTACACTGTTATACAAGCTGTACATGCACTACATTACATTGTAGTAAAGAGCAATTTCTTCAGTGTTGTCACATGAAAAGATGTAATAAAATATTTACAAAGATGTGAGAGGTGTACTCACTTTTGTGAGATACTGTACATACATATTCATACACACACACACACATTTCCAAGGGTTGCCACTGCACTCTATGTTTAAAGTAAATGTGCAGGTGCTCACCCACAAAGAAATCAATAGAAATCTAAAACTTGTTTAGAGGCACTCACGGGTCTTGCAGAGGAGAAAGATTAAAAAAAAACAGCAGTGTTTTTATTTTCAATTGACAAAGAAGTTTCACACAAATGCATACTGGCCATCATGCAGTAAAGTTCAGCTATCTGGTAAGTTTTTACCTTATGTGCAATGGTGGTGGTAGTGTTCTCCTTTCAAACTGATCTACTTATCTGTTTGCACATCGATTATCTGAATCGTTTGAATTGTTACAACTAAGTTATTCTTCAAAACTAGCAGTATCATTTACTGCCCCTAATCCCCCCACCTCCCCCGATTGCTTTTAAGAGGGCTGTGAAAGGTGGTTAGCAAGTGTTCAGGAGGCAATACTGCAGAATATAAATCTCTCTTTCGTTCATTGACAGACGCAGCCTCTAATCTTGACATGTGGGGTATATGCACCTTTTACCAGGAGTAGACTAGGTAGAACACAGTTCAGACAAAAAGCAAGCTAGCCCCTCCCAGGGGGCAGTCCTCACTCTGCCTAACCCCTCCGCCCTGCTAGCACACCAGTTTTATTTGCCTAGGCATCGGGCCCCATTCCGTGCGGGGCGGACGGCGGGTTAAACGTCCCGCCTGCGCGCTGAGTAACCGGGCTACGGCTCGCATCGAGGCGTCGCTAGGCCGACAGCTCCCTCCCCACCTGTAGGGGTGGCATGCCTGTCTCGTGTGGCTATCCACTTCGGCCGTCTGGAAGGGTGAGTACGCTCCCCCCCCCCCTCGGGGATGCAGAGGGCTGGTGGGTGGCCTATCCCTCCCCCCCCCCCCTCTGTTTGGGCGAGGGTGGTTCCAGTCGTTCTCTCCCCCCCCCCCCACCGCATCCCGCCGCTTCCGCCTCAGTGCTGCTGTTTTTGGGCCCCCTGACCCGCCGCCATTTTTCTGGACAGGCCGCCATTTTGCCGGAGTCGCGCCCATCTTGGTGGTGGTTTGGCCTCTATTGTTTGCTACGGCGGCCATTTTTGGTTGGTCTCCTGGTGAGCTTATAGCATGGGCTTTGGTGCAATTTTTCCTCATTCTGGACGGCGCGCTCAACACGTGTGGGGGACCTCAGCAGCGGCAGCACAGCAGCAGCGGAGGCAGGCCTTTTTTCAGCAAGTATAGCTGGCTTCTCCCTGGGGTGCTGGTAGCGGTACAGTGCAGTCCTCCGGTGCATTTCCGGTCCGCTGTGCGGGGGTAACTGAGGGGTGGCCTGTGGTGTGGGGTGCGGCCTGTAGGCCTCACTAGAGTCTGGGGGTGGCACATGGCGACTGAACCGGGTATCTCGGTTCCGGAAGTCTCCGCAGATGCTCTGGCGGTGCTGGGATATGTAGTCCTTTTCAATTTTGAAAGAGTTTCTCGCCCAGCTGGAACCGGTCCGTGGTGGGGGGCGTAGAAGCGTCCATCCCCCCCCCCCCCCCCACCATCCTCTGAGGAGGATTCGGAGCCGGAAGGGGGTTATGTGATCTCAGGGACCCCCGTGGACCTGTCAGATGGGGAATTGGACCCTTCTGACGGTGAGGAGGAGCAGGGGGCCACCGAAGCGCGGGAAACGGTGCTGGTGGGCTCCCTGGTTGCTGCCGTCCACGAGACGCTGCATTTGGGCCAGGCCGTAACATCACAAGAGGGGGCTTACGCCTTTGGGTCCCATAGGCCGGCTCGGACTCCTAGGGCTTTCCCTTATGTGCCATACTTTGACCAGTTTGTCTACAACGAATGGCAGCGTCCTCAGAATTCATTCACATTGCCTAAAAGCTTTTCTGTGCGCTATCCTTTTGAGGATAGCTTGGTGCAGAAGTGGGTGTCCCACGTGGTTGACCCTCCGGTGGCCCGCTTGAACAAGGCTACCACGATTCCTATGGAGGGCTCCCCGTCATTTAAGAATCCTGCCGACAGGCGGGTGGAGGGGCGGTGACCAAGGCTATGTTCCTGGTGGCGGGGGCGGCTATGCGGCCGTTGCTGGCGTCAGCGATGGTGGCGCAGACACTCACGGAGTGGGCGACTGGGCTGCACAAGGATTTGGGGGACCTCGGGTTCCCTTGGGAGTCGGTGCAGCTGGCTGACCAGCTGGTGCAGGGTCTCAGGTACATCTGCGACGCGGCATTGGACGTAGCTCCCATGATGTCAAAGCCGGCAGTTTTAGCTATCATTATTAGGCGGCTGCTGTGGCTGAGGTGCTGGTCGGGCGACCATGCATCGAAAAAATGCCTCACGGACCTGCCGTTTCAGGGCGGTTGGCTGTTTGGGGCTTCCCTGGATGAAATCATTAGGGATTTCACAGGGCGGAAGAGTACATTTCTTCCGGAACTCAAGCGGCGGGAGCAACACCGTAAACAGGGTCACTCCTTTTCTACTCAGAAGCGGTTTTTTCGTCCGCCCGGCGCAGGCAATTGGCCCAGCAAGGTTGCCGCGGGGGACGAGAAGCGTTCCTGGCAGCGCTAGCCCGGAAAGGCAGAGGAGAATCCCACCTCCGCGTGATGGGCTGCCCCCGCCCGACGCTCAGGAGGGGGGGGTTCGGCTTCTGGAGCTCGCGGACAAGTGGTCCGCCCGCATCTCGGATCTTTGGGTGAGGGAGGGAGGTGGTGACGTTCAGGTACAAGATACAAGATAGAGTTTTGTACCCGACCCCCGGACAGGTTCTTCCCTTCAAATCTGAGACAACCTCCAAGGCGTCGGCAAGCTCTGTTGGGGGCCGTCCGGGCTCTGTTAGGGCAGGGGGTGATTGTCCCGATCCCTCCTGCGGAATGGTTCTGCATGTTTTATTCCAACCTCTTTGTGGTACCAAAGAAGGATGGGGTCAGGTCAGTTCTGGACCTGAAGGCGCTCAATCACTTTGTGAAGGCGCGCAAATTCAGGATGGAGTCAATCTGTTGTCGTGGCCGAGCTGTGCCAGGGGGATTTCCTGGCTTCTCTGGACATCACGGACACGTATCTCCATGTTGCCACTTGTGTTCGGCATCAGCGTTTTCTGCGTTTTGCGGTGGGGGACCTCCACTACCAGTTTGTGGCTCTCCCCTTCAGCCTTGCCTCCGCTCCGTGAGCCTTTACCAAGCTGTTGGCTCCGGTCCGGGCATTGCAGTGGTGGCATATCTAGACGATCTGCTCCTGCGGGCGGAGTCGGCTTCTGCCCTGGAGGACAACGTTTCAATCACCCTGGCATTCCTGCGGGATTTCGGCTGGTTGATCAACCTTCAGAAGTCGACGCTGGCCCCATCGCACCGCCTAGAATGTCTGGGCCTGATACTGGACACAGAGCAGGCGAGGATGTTCTTGCTTCCGGCCAAGTTGCTGACGCTGCATACTGCGGTACGGGCTCTGATGTCACGACGGTGGTCTTCCTTACATTTCTGCATGCGGGTGTTGGGGCTTATGGTGTCGGCCTTCGAGGCGGTACCGTATGCCCAGAGTCACACCCGACTCCTGCAGCGGGCGATTCTGCTGCAGTGGGACAAGTCTCCGTTGTCTCTGGATCGGGTGATCAGGTTAGATCACCAGACCAGGGGGGCTCTTGCCTGGTGGCTGCGGCATCGAGCCTGGGAAAGTCGTTCCTTTCCCTGGAATGGTCGATTGTCATGACCGCTGCCAGCCTAGCGGGCTGGGGAGGAGTCCTGGGGTGGTTGTCTGCCCAGGGCCGATGGTCCTCGGAGGAGTCCCGCCTTCCGATCAATGTGCTGGAACTGCGGGCGATCAGGCTCTGCCTCTCCCATTGGTCAGAGAGGTTACGCGATTGACCGGTTCGGGTGCAGTTCGACAACGCCACGGCGGTGGCGTATGTCAACCAAGGCGGCACAAAGAGCGTGGCAGCAGCCGCAGAAGCGGCCCACATCTTGAGGTGGGCAGAGCTTCATGTGCCGGTCATCTCCGCCGTTTACATTCCGAGCGTAGAGAATTGGCAGGCGGACTTTCTCAGTCGCCAGGCTCTGGATCAGAGAGAGTGGTCCCTGCATCCGGAAGTGTTCCGTCAGATCTGCCAGAGGTGGGGTACGCCAGATGTGGACCTGCTGGCGTCCCGGTTCAATCGCAAGGTGCGATCCTTTGTGTGCAGAGCAAGGGATCCGTTGGCGGACGCCGTGGACGCCCTTGTGGCTCCGTGGTCTCGGTACCGGCTCCTTTACGCCTTAACTCCTCTAAAGCTTTTTCCGCGCCTATTGCGCAGGATAGAAGTGGAGGGGATTCCGGCTATCCTGGTGGCTCCGGATTGGCCTCGGCGTCCTTGGTTCGCCAACTTGGTACAGATGGTAACGGATGTTCCCTGGCGGCTTCCGCTACGTGAGGATCTGCTGTCGCAGGGGCCCATCCTGCACCCTGCTTTAAACTCGCTGGCTTTGACGGCATGGCCATTGAATTCCAGGTATTGAGGGATAGGGGGGTCTCAGTCAGTGATCCCCACCATGCTTAAGGCATGTAAGTCCACATCACACAAGATCTATCACCACACCTGGAAGGCTTATATTGCTTGGTGCAAGGCTGGGGGGGTGGACCCCCCATTCCTTTTCAGTGACTCGTGTACTGGCCTTTCTTCAGCAAGGCCTGGATCAAAATCTGGCTTTGAGTACCCTCAAGGGGCAGATTTCTGCTCTAGCGATTCTTTTCCAGCCTCCGTTAGCGACGCACTCTTTGATTCGTACCTTTGTACAGGGGGTATGTCATGTGGCGCCTCAGGTGCGGTCGATCCTGGCGCAGTGGGATCTGAACCTGGTACTTTCAGTACTGCAGAAGCCACCATATGAAAAGATCAGAGACATCTCTTTGCTGTTGCTCTCGCAAAAGGTGGCCTTCTTGGTGGCCATCACATCAGCCAGGCGGGTGTCCGAGTTGGTGGCTTTGACCTGTAGGTCTCCTTACTTGGTCCTGCACAAGGACAAGGCGGTGCATCGCGTTTCTCCTTCGTTCCTTCCAAAGGTGGTTTCCTCTTTTCACGTTAATGAGGACATTGTCCTTCCATCCTTGTGTCCGCACCCGTCTCATCCTAGGGAGGTTGCGTTGCACTCCTTGGATGTGGTGAGGGCTCTGCGGGTGTATTTGTCAGTCACGGCCTCCTTTCGGAAGTCGGATGCGTGGTTTGTGGTGCCGGATGGCCCGCACAAAGGACTGGCGGCCTCGTCGGCCACTATTTTGCGTTGGATTAGACAGACCATGACCCGTGCGTATGAGGTTCGGGGTCAAAACTCCCCCTTTCCGGTCACGGCTCATTCCACCAGGGCGATTAGTACTTCCTGGGCTTTCCAACACCAAGCGTCGGTGTCTCAGGTGTGCAAGGCTGCCACTTGGACCTCTGTGCACACCTTTGCTAAGTTTTACAAAGTTGATGTGTCAGCATCTGCGGATGCTGCTTTTGGCCGCAAAGCTTTGCAGGCAGCGTTGTAGGCGCATCTGGCGCCTCCTGGAAAGTTTTCCATTGGGCACAGTTGTTCATGTGTTGCCCACCCCTCTTTGGTTTGACCCTGCTTTGGGACTTCCTCACATGTCAAGATTAGAGGCTGCGTCTGTCAATGAACGAAAGAGAAAATAGGATTTTTTGACTTACCGTAAAATCCTTTTCTCTGAGTTCATTGACAGACGCAGCACCCACCCCTCTGTGTTCTGAGTTTGTACTGCTTGTTACTAACTGGTGTGCTAGCAGGGTGGAGGGGGTTATGCAGAGTGAGGACTGCCCCCTGGGAGGGGCTAGCTTGCTTTCTGTCTGAACTGTGTTCTGCCTAGTCTACTCCTGGTAAAAGGTGCATACCCCACATGTCAAGATTAGAGGCTGCGTCTGTCAATGAACTCAGAGAAAAGGATTTTACGGTAAGTCAAAAAACCCTATTTTTACACTCTGGGACAATGCCACAAGGTTTTCTATCAAGGTATTTCCTTACCTGTTCATCATCAACCACATGCTGTAACTTGCATCTATACCAACACTTGTCTGCTGAGAACATTCCACCATAAACCTACAAATTGAATACAATATGTCAGTAAATTCATTGTCCGTTAATATTCAAAAAGCATAATACCAGGTCCAGAGAAGTAACCTGGAAAATCATTACTTATGCACCATAATTAAAGTGGTTTTAAAGTCAGTGAGAACAATTACCACCATCACTCTGTTATTAAAAGCTTTCCATGTAACAGAAAATTGTGGCTTAAAGCAGTTGTAACCCTAAAGAAAAAGAAAAGAAAAAAAAAAGATCCCGTCCCTTTAAAGCTCCATAAACAGCGTAGTGCTTCTGTGGTGTCATTTGCCCAATTCTATGCTGTAAAATACCTGGTTGATCCTGTTTGTTCCTGTGTCACCCTAGGTGTGCTGACCACGCTAATCATGGCTGCTGCTTCATTGGTCAGTTTACGCGCCTCCTTCATTCCAATGTGTTCAGAGTCTCTCGCTCTCCCTGGCTGTCCGTTCCTAGTGTGAGGATCGATCTCCCCGTCCTGCTGCTGTTCCGTGTGGCTGCAAAGTCACTGAACACAATTATTGGCATTCCCTCTGTTATAGCAACCTTTATATTAGAATGTGCTTTTTTCTTTTTAATTATAATGCTACATATCTTATTTCACAGTGTCGCTGTGTGGTCATATGACCTCCTGTCGTTCTCTTTCCCGTATCTAAAGACTACAGTGGGAGTGGCTGAGATTCCCCTCTCTGACGTTAGCCGGGAGGTCACGTTACTGCACAGCGGCTCTGTGAAATAAGGCATTAAGCTTCATAATTAAAACAAAAACACAAACATTTTAATATAAAGGTTGCTAGAACAGAGGGAATGCCAATAATTGTGCAGCCACATGAAACAGAGGCGGGAGGGGAGGAGATCGGCTCTCACATTAGGAACGGACAGCAGGGGAGAGGGGGAGAGGGAGAAACTCTGAAAACAACGGGATGACGGAGGCACGTAAACTGTCCACGGTATCATGGATCACCAGCCATGATTACCGTGGTCAGCACACCTAGGGGAATCAAACCAGGTATTTTACAGCATAAAATGGGAAAATTATACCACAGAAGCACTATGCTGTTTATTGAGCTTTAAAGGGACAGGATCTTTTTTTTTTTTAGAGTTACAAGTGCTTTAAGCCATTTATCCGTGTTATGTTACATTTTACATGGAGATATACAGTAGGTATGTGCCAAAGAGTGCTAGAGTGTTTGAGAGGCAAATATTCACTCATAACACGATCATATCTAGGAACCAGTGATATAACTTAAAGTAAACAGAGAACACAATGCATTAAAAACCCATTGCAGTACTGCAGTACAATAAATATATTCACTTTAACTGACAATTGCGCCCGAAAATCGGGGTCTTTTCCCCACAAATAGAGCTTTCTTTTGGTGGTCGGCACACCTAGGGGAATCAAACCAGGTATTTTACAGCATAGAATGGGAAAATTATACCACAGAAGCACTATGCTGTTTATTGAGCTTTAAAGGGACAGGATCTTTTTTTTTTTAGGGTTACAAGTGCTTTAAGCCATTAATCCGTGTTATGTTACATTTTACATGGAGATATACAGTAGGTATGTGCCAAAGAGTGCTAGAGTGTTAACGAGGGTCTAAAATACATCCAAATATGTGCATATACCCTCAGTATCAGTAACAACATAGATCATGTAATAGTCTTGTTTCCCCACTAGGGGTCTCTTTTACAATAGATGAGGCAATCCAGTGATAGGACGCTATGGAGAGGATCACCCTCAGATTACTCATGATGGTGTATCCTCTCACCCTATCACAAACCAACATTTTATCTTCCGGGTCAATGATGTCATTCCTGTGCGCCCAGGGCGGGAAAACCACCATGAGGCTGCACAATAGATGCCATTTAAGCTCAGGACTGCCACTAACACACTGCAAAAGTGCCTAGACAACAGACGTTGGGTTACAAGGTAAGAGGCACACATATTACAAGCGATTGCATTACCCCAAAGAATGAAGCATGGTCCTACTGACTAGATACTCTGCCTGATGGAACAACTCTCCTATGTGGTAGTACTCATTAGACTCCCACTAGGAGAGGT
>BLSH010145479.1:15980-29327 GCA_018402905.1 Glandirana rugosa | reverse complement strand
AAAAAGATTGTAAAAAAAAGAGTTTTTCTCCATTTCTGTCACATAACTGTAAATAAGTACATTTTTTCCATCACTCATCGGCACTGATGAGGCAGTACTGATTGGCAGTGATGAGGTGGCACTGACAGATACTGATGAGGCACTTATATGCAGCACAGATGGGCACTGATAGGCAGCACAGATAAGCAGCACTGACCGGCACTGAAAGGTGGCACTGATATGCAGCACTGACGGGCACTGATAAGCGCCACTGATGGGCACTCATAGGCGGCACTGATGGGCACCGATACATGGCACCAGTAGGTGGCAATGACAGATTGCACTGTCTGGTTGTCATTCCCTGGTGGTTCTGGGTGGCATCTGAAATTGGCACTGAGTGCCATCCATGTTGGGCACTGTGCCCCTTAACTGGTGGTCTAGGGTGGGCTCCCTGGTGGTCCTGAGTGGTAATCTAGGGAGGGCTGCGCTAACATTCAGCGCAGAGCCCCCCTGTTAGGAGAGTCGCCGATTGACTCTCCTCTACTCACGCCTACAGACGCGAGTAGAGGAAAAGCCGATAAATGGCTCTTCTGGTTTACACTGTGACCAGCCGTGATTGGTCATGCCTGATCACATGGAAAAGAGCTTCCAATGGAAGCTCTTTACCGAGATCGGTAATGCGGTGGGTCATTGTGGTCATGGCAATCGCATGTTATCTTGAAAGACGTCAATGGATGTCCAGTCAGGATAGCTGAACCACTGCCCGGCCGTCATTTGTCTATAAGCTGGGCAGGAAGTGGTTAAATACATATGTATTCACTCCTGAACACATGCTCCATCGTATCACTAAATGATCCATCTTCCCAGGAGAATTTTTAGACAATTGTCCATTTTAATTATAAAAGGAGGGTGATTTGTTATAATGGTAAGGAGTATCCGTGTTTTTTATTAAAAATTGTTTTGATATTTGAGTGTGCACCTCACTAATGTTAGTGGTTATTTTATCCAAAAATAGGGGACGTAACAAATTAAATCTTATTTGTTAATTGAAAAAATGCACACACATTTCCAATGAGCCTAACATGCGCGTCACCAGCACAAAGCCTCTGAGGAAATCCTGCAGACATAATGCATAAGGTGAGGTTTGCATGACACATACCTGAAAGTGGAAAAGACTGGAGAGGATTTGACAATGTGTGCGTCAGCAGGAAGGAAAAAGTTTGACTGCCAGAGATGTGCATATTAATCTCTTTGAAAATATGCATGGTTTAACTATTTTTTAATAAAGATTTAAAGTGGTTTTACACTATATGTAATTTACCCTTGAGTGCATCAAGTGAGGAGGGGGAAGCAGTGAAACTCCAGCTTGCATTATACAACTACTCAAGTCCAGGCAGCCACTGAGCCAAATAGCCATCACATCACCCCACCCTAACTAACAAGTAATGGCAGGGACTTCTATGTGAGGAGTTTTTGCCTCCAGAACCAAAGGATTTGGGGGTCCGATTCTTCTTGTGAACTTTGAAGGCTTTTCCTCAGAGCCCCAGGCTGCTTGCTTCCCAAAAAAAAAAACTTTTGGATTCTGCAAGCATCACTGGTTTCTGACCCGTCACATTTACAAGTGGTCATAGACAATCCTGGGCCCTGCTGCTAAGTCTAAACAGCAGCTAGGAACCCTGTTAAGAAAGCCACAAGACATAGATTTTCAATTTCCATCATGCACTATTTATAACTCGCAATTTCAGTAGCTTGCATGCATTAAAGAAAAAAATAAAAACTTTAGTTCAGTTTCATAAATAAGTTCACGTTTGACCTCTAGCGCAGCTGTACTATTTCCTGATCGTTGCCAGGTCACAGAGGGGTAGGAGGGGGACCGAGCTGCTGACATACTTGACCTTGGCCCGGTCTCCCCCCTCTCCTCAAAAGGTGTCAAATGTGGCACCGGAGGGGGTGGAATCAGATAAGCGGGACTATTGGGTGGAACTCCGCTGTAACCTCTTTGCATCCGGGCCAATTCTGAAACTTCGCTCCTCCATGTAGAAATCTACTTAACTTTGCTAGAAAACTAGCAATCCCCAAACATTCTCAATCTATATATATATATTTTTTAGCAGAGGCCCTATAGAATAAAATGTTGGGTGTTGCAATTTTGTATGTCAGACAGTATTTGCGCACCGGTTTTCAATTTTTTTTTTGGAATAAAACAGTTTAATGAATTAAAAGAAAAAAAAAACAGTAAGGTTGGCCCAATTTTCTGGAATATGTGAAAGATGATGTTACGCCGAGTAAATAGATACCCAACATGTCACGCTTTAAAATTGCGCCTTCCCCTGGAATGTGGGCAAACTAGGATGCTTAAAATTCTCCATA
The DNA here is from genome assembly GCA_018402905.1 of Glandirana rugosa. Lineage (NCBI taxonomy): Eukaryota > Metazoa > Chordata > Amphibia > Anura > Ranidae > Glandirana > Glandirana rugosa. Next base: position 26,978 of record BLSH010145479.1, on the reverse strand, counting down.
GGCGACACCTTAAATGCCTTTACAGGTTACAGGTTTACGATTGAACAGGAGGGTCTGGTACTAGAATTATTGCTCTCGCTCTGGAGTTCGTGACAATACCTCACGTGCGGTGCGATCGTTTACATGCATGCGGGAGTAACATATGCATACGCATTTGCACGCAACCACGGTTGGACAGGGGCACTTTAAAAAAATGTTTTATTATTTTATACAAAATATCACAAGGGATGAACAACCGCCCCAGTGACAGCATGAGCCGTGATAGGTCCTCTTTATGAAGAGATCTGGGGTCTATAAGACCAGTGGTTCTCAACCCTGTCCTCAAGTACCCCCAACAAGCCATGTTATCAGGTTTGCCTTTATCTTGCACAGGTGCTTTAACCACATCAGTACTGGGCACGAAAACCCCCTTCCTGTCCAGGCCATGTTTCAGCTTTCAGCACGGTGAATTTTTTGAAGTTGTAATTTTTCCCCACAATTCTTTGCAAAATGATTTTTTTTTCACAAAATTGTCATTGTAACAGGTTATTTCTCACACACACAGCATATGCATACCACAAATTACACCCCAAAACACATTCTCCTACTCCTCCTGAGTATGGCGATATCACATGTCTGAGACTTTCACAGCCTGGCCACATACAGAGGATCAACATGCAGGGAATGCCGTCAACATGCAGGGACATAAATTACACATCTCATGTCATGATGACCTATCACATTTTTGAAGGCCCTGGAGCGCCAGGAAAATGGCATTGCCCACAAAATGACCCCATTCTGGAAAGCAAACACCCCAATAAATAATCTATGAGGCATAATGAGTCTTTTGAACGGTTCATTTTTTTCCAGTAGTTTTTGGAAAATGTGGAAAAAAAATTAAAACCTTTTTTTTTTTTTTTTTTTTTACACAAAGTTGTCCATTTATAAGATATTTCCAACACATAGCAAGTACATAGCAAAAATGACACCCCAAAATACATTCTGCTATTCCTCCTGAGTATGGCGATACATGTGTGAGACTTTTACATAGCCTGACCACATACAGATGCCCAAACATTGAGCTAGCACCTTCAGGCGTTCTACAACCATAAATTACACATCTCATTTCTCAACCCCCTATTACACTTTTGAAGGTCCTGGAGCACCAAGACAATGTAATTGCCCACAAAATTACCCTGTTTTGGAAAGAAAACACACCAACATATAATCTATGAGGCATAATGAGTCTTTTGAACAAGTTATGTTTTTCCAGTTGTTTTTGGAAAATGTGGGAAAAAAATGAAAACGCATTTTTTTTTTTTACACAAAGTTATCCATTTATGATATTTCCAACACATAGCATGTACCTAGCAAAAATGACACCCCAAAATACATTCTTACTCCCCCTGAGTATGGCAATACCACATGTGTGAGACTTTTACAGGTGATGTTTACTCATGGGTGTGACGGTCACTGACAGGTGACTGGCGGTGGTCACTGACGGGTGACTGGCGGTGGTCACCGATGGGTGATGGGTGACTGGCGGTGGTCACCGATGAGTGACGGGTGACTGGCGGTGGTCACGATGAGTGACGGGTGACTGGCGGTGGTCACCGATGGGTGACGGGTGACTGGCGGTGGTCACCGATCGGTGACGGGTGACTGGCGGTGGTCACCGATCGGTGACGGGTGACTGGCGGTGGTCACTGATGGGTGACTGGCGGTGGTCATTGACGGATGATGGGTGGCTGGCGGTGGTCACTGATGGATGACCGGTGTCTGGCGGTGATCACCAATGCGTGACGGGTGACAGGCGGTGGACAATGATGGGTGACTGGTCACAGTCACTGATGGGTGACTGGCGGTGGTCACTGATGGGCGACGGGTGACTGGCGGTGGTCACTGATGGGTGACGGGCCATGATCAGTGATGGGTGTGGCGGTTGACACACCACGGTCACTGACGGGTGACAGGCCACGGTCACTGACGGGTGACAGGCCACGGTCACTGACGGGTGACAGGCCACGGTCACTGACGGGTGACAGGTGCACTTTATGATGGAAGTATGATGACAGGTACACTTTATGGGGGGCATATGGGGTGACTGTTGGGTGACTGGTTCATGGGGGGGGGGGGGGGAGAAATGTGACAGTGTGTGTTGGTGCTATACAGATCAGTATCTCACTGATCCTAGCTCTTCTCTCCTCACACTGGAAACTGTGTGAGGAGAGAAGAGCTGGTAATCGGCCGGTCACAAGCTAACAGTAGCCGTTCCGCTCTGCCGTCACTTGACGGTGGGAGGACGGCAAGTTGTTAAATCAGTCATTGGCTTGGTATTTTGGACAGCTATTTTATCTAGAAATTCCCAAAACATGGTCTGTTGGGGGTACTTGAGGACAGGGTTGAGAAACTGCATTAGACCATAAATCTCTCCTCTAGACCAGTGTTTTTCAACTCCAGTCCTCAAGGCACAAAAACAGGTCATGTTTTCAGGATTTCCATGAGTTTGCACAGGTGATTTGATCAGTTTCACTGCCTTAGTAATTACCACAGCTGTTTCATCTGAGGGAAATCCTGAAAACATGACCTGTTGGTGTGCCTTGAGGACTGGAGTTGAAAAACACTGCTCTAGACTCCCATGCAGCTGATCAGAGACAGAATGGTCGACCGGCTGCTTTCCTGGCCACTATCGGCCAGGTAAAGAGGCGGAACAGGAAGTGACTAAATACTCGTTGCTCCCGGTTTCTGGGTTTAGAGAGAAAACGCCAGTTCCTCCCTCTCTCTGTTCAGTGCAGCAATCACGTCTGTGCTTAGTGATGGGACAGTAGAGCCCAAGAAAGGCGATAGTGGGAGGTGATTGAGTGGGTAATTAGCCACTCAAATCATTTATGATAGAAAGGGAATCTCTGGCTGAAAAGATCAATACCGTGATGATGCCTGAAGGTGCAGGCATCATCCCAGTAGAACTACTAAAATCTGAGGATGTCCATGGACGTGCTGCGGGTGGCAAGTGGTTAAACCCCGGATGGACTATAAACTAAACACAGCTATATTAAGTGGTCAAGTTAACATTACTTAAAAGCATACTAAGCATTACAAGAATACTCATGCATCAATCATACCTTGTCAAGATTGGGGATTCCAAACACGGGACTCATCGTAGGGCAAACTGTGGCCAAAGATTCACTGATCTTCGAAATCTCCTGAATTCTGTTAAAAGACTAAGTAAACAATATAAGTTCTCATAATTTGTTCTCTGTCAAAAGTAGCACACTCTAACTGTAATGTTAAGTCAAAATCTGCATTATACGGTCTACCAAATCTTGGTTTATAGAGAAAGCAAACTTCCATCTTTAAATTTTACCCATAGGCAAGCCTATAATAAGGCTTACCTATAGGCAGTGTAAGTATCTCCTAAACATGCGCAGTTTAGGAGATATTTACTGTACATGCAGCCAGTGAAACCACTGGCACATGCGCTCTGAAGGAACGGGCACCCGTGCTGTTTCTTCAGAGCCCTGTGCCGTGACCGGCGGCATGACGTTATCGCGGCTCCGGCCAGTCACATAGCCAGAGTCTGCGAACCCCGGAAGCAAGAAGGGTGAAGATGGAAGCTGTCTCCAGTGATCGCTTTAACCTTTTTGCTGCCCGGAACCATTTCTGTTTTTAGCACACATGAAATAAAGCGAACATTTTGCATTTTTTTTTACGTCACACGGTATTTTGGCAGTGCTTTTTCAAATGTAGTTTTTGGGGGAAAAAAAAAATACACTGTTTAAATTTTAATGCAAAAAAAAAACAGGATTTTTTGACTTACCGTAAAATCCCTCTCTCGGAGTTCGTCGACAGGCACAGCGACTCTTAGGACTAAGTGGGTTATACTGCCCTCTTCAGGAGTTTACTAGGCAGAACAGGCAGTTCTAACAGCAAAAAGACAGTAACAAACACAGCCCTTCCCAGGGGGCAGTCCCCACTGGCAGATAACCCCACACCCAGCTCCTGCTAGCTCAGTACATAACAAGCAGTGCAACATCCAGAGGGGTGGGTGCTGTGCCTGTCGAACTCAGAGAAAGGGATTTTACGGTAAGTCAAAAAATCCCGTTTTCTCTTTCGTTCGTGGACAGGCACAGTGACTCTTAGGACTAAGTGGGACGTCCAAAAGCAGTGCCAAAAAATGAGGGGTGGGTAACAGAATAATAACAGAAACTACACCCAATCGAACCCTCAGTGAGGAACCACACGTGTCTCACACGGCCGCCTGGAAAACTTTGCGGCCAAACGCAGCATTCAAGGATGCTAAAACATCAACTTTGTGAGAGGGTGTGCACAGAGGTCCAAGTAGCCGCCTTGCACACTTGAGACACAGACACCTGATTTCGAAAAGCCCAGGAAGTGCTGATCACTCTGGAAGAGTGAGCCGTGACCGGAAAGGGAGGCTCCAGACCCTGAACAGCATAGGCTCGGGACACCGTCAGTCTAATCCAACGTGAGATAGTGGCCGATGAGGGATAGTGGCCGATCCAGGGAACATGGGGACCTGTCCCATCTCAGCAGAATCTCCCGTTGCGATACTGAGCATAAGTGACCGCCTCGAAGGAGGCCACCATTAGGCCCAGAAACCGCATGCAAAACGGAAGTGAGACCCATTTCTGGGACAGCAGGGACCGAACCGCCGAATGAAGCGTCTGACGCTTGGTTGGCGGAAGGAAAACCTTCCCCTGGGCCGCATCCAGGATTAGCCCCAGATACTCCAGGCGGTGAGAAGGAATCAGGACCGACTTCAGGAGGTTGATCACCCATCCGAATTCCTGCAGAGTGTGCAGGGTAATCCTCACAGTGTCCCTGAGCGCTGAAGCCGACTCCACTCGCAGGAGAAGGAAGGTCGTCCAGATACGCCACCACTGCGATACCCCTCTGTCTCAGCAGAGCCAGAACCGGGGCCAGGAGTTTGGTGAAGCCCCGAGGCCAGGCCAAATGGAAGAGCTACGAACTGGTAGTGATCCTCTCCAACCGCAAAGCGCAGGTAGCACTGGTGCTGGGCGCAGATGGGGACATGCAGGTACGCATCTTTGATGTCGAGGGAGGCCAGGAAGTCGCCCTGGTGCAGGGCCGCTACTACCGAGCGGACCGACTCCATGCAAAACCTGCGAACCTGCACAAACCTGTTGAGATCCTTCAGATCGAGAATGGGACGAACCCCATCCTTCTTCGGAAACCACGAAAAGGTTGGAATAAAACCTTTGGGAACGTTCCGCCCAAGGAACGGGGACAGTCACCCCTTGACCCAGCAGGTCCTGCACAGCCCCAAAAAGGGCTCGCAGCCTGCCCGCAGGTAGCTGCAGGTTGGAAGCGAAGAACCTGTCTGGGGGGCGGGAACGGAATTCTATGCTGTACCCCGAGGAGACCACCTTGAGCACCGATCGGTCCGAGATGCGGGAAGACCACCTGTCCATGAACCACAGGAGATGTCCCCCCCACCTGAAAGCTGGGCGGGGGCAACCCTTCATGCGGAGGAGACCTTGTCCCCTGGCTTGGAGCGCGTACGCGGCCAGGGACGCTTATGTCCACCCATGGGGGGCCTTGGCGGGCTGTGGACCCTTGACCGAGGCGCGGGAGGTATGAGAAGGCCGCCTATAGGCCGGAAAAGAAGGCCCCTGACAGCGACGGGAGTCCGCACTCCTCCTGGGCTCTGGGAGGAAGGTGCTCTTCCCTCCGGTGAGATCTTCGGTGACTCCCTGGACAAAGTGATCAAAGAGCCGCCCCCCCCCTGGAAAGGTAAATCCGCCAGGGTCCTCTTAGATGGCAAGTCCGCAGACCAGCACTTCAGCCAAAGCCACCGCCTGGCCAAAACAGACAAAATAGATATCAGGGAGGCTGCGTCCAGGGCAGCATCGCACAGATACTGAGCCACCTGAACCATCTGGTCAGCGAGGTCCATACACTCAGGAGAAGCCGGAGTCCAGGTCAACTCGCTGTGCAACTGCTTTGTTCATTCAGTGAGCGTTTGTGACGCCAGCGAAGAAGCCACCACAGGCCGCATGGCTGATCCTGTCAGAACAAATAGGGACCTGACACAAGCCTCAGCCTTCCTGTCAGCCAGGTCCTTAAAGTACGGCGTGCCCTCCACTGAGATGGTGGTCGCCCTGCACAGGCGCTGTGTGTTATCAAAGGGATAACACACAGCAAAACACTTCGAGATGGGAAGGCCGAGCCCAATCCTTATAAACAAACTTATCGAGAAAATCCACATACAGAAAGACCTTAGCCGCAGGGCCCTGTCTGTGTGACCCGAAGGGAACGGGCACCCTCCGAGAGGGTCCCGCCGTTTCTTCCCATCACAGGGTCTCACGCACTGAAGTGATCAGAGCGTCTACGAAGCCTCCTCGTATGCAGCAGCCAACGGCTCAGACTCATCCCTGCTATCAGGAGCGTCGGGAAGCTTGCCACCCGACAGCTCGAGGGGGGTCCCCACAACGGAGGAGCCCCCCTCATGGTCCGAGCACTCCCCCGAAGAAGGGGGGGCAAGGGGCGCTTTTTGGCGTCCCTGCAGTCTAACAGCAACTCTACCCGGGAGACAAACATCTCCAGGACCGTCAACATCGAGCCCCTGAAATGCTGGCTGCAGGCACCGAGCGGTCCGGTGGGGAAGCACCCGCATCGGATGCCCTACTGTCACCCACCCTGGCAATGCCCACCAAATAAGACCTATTGCCGGGAGACCACTGCACCACCCCCACCCCACAGCTGAGCAAGGCTGGGCATAAGGGACACCCTGAAGGGACTCGCCACCTGACCCGGAGAGGAGCTGCCTGCTGCCACTGCCCACCGCTGTCGCAGCTTTCACCCACTCCTGCTGCCCCCTGCCGCTGTGTTCAGAGCCACTGCCAGGGAGAACCGCGCCGTGCTGGGGGTAAATCTGCGCCAACACCGGCCAGGACCGCCCCCAGGCCTCACATCCATGTGTAGACACAGGGAAAATGGCCGTACTGCACACTAGAGGCCAAAACACCCCTGTAACAGGGCCACAGCTACAAGAAAATGGCAAAATGGCCGCCGAGCGCGCCGACCACCACAGCACAAGGCAGGTGGGGGGGGGAGCCTTGCCCCAGAGAGACCACCCTGGAAGCCCCGGGGGGTGGGGGTGCGACAGCGGGGTCCGGAGGGATGGGGGGGTGGACACTAGCGAGGAGGGGGGACCACCAATTGCGCCGGAGGGAGCTGTCGGCCCAGGGCGCACTGCATGCGACGGCGGGCATTTAACCCGCAGGGCCACCCCGTCCGGGGCTTTTTGCGGTCGACCCAGCGCGAAGCATCCGATATAGCGCGTGATGGCTGGCTGGGGAGACTACCTGGGTCCGAGACCAAGCCTGTTGCCCAGCACGGCTGCTTAATTGAAGTCATCTGCGAGGCTCTCCCCTGACAGCCGAAGTGGACCAGAGAGGTACCACAGATCCCAACAGAGAGCCTAGGTCTAACTCCTTGCACTAGGCAGAAAAAACTGAGCTAGCAGGAGCTGGGTGTAGGGTTATCTGCCAGTGGGGACTGCCCCCTGGGAGGGGCTGTGTCTGTTCTTTTTGCTGTTAGAACTGCCTGTTCTGCCTAGTAAACTCCTGAAGAGGGCAGTATAACCCACTTAATCCTAAGAGTCGCTGTGCCTGTCGACGAACGAAAGAAAACACAATACTTAACCACTTCGGTCCTGGCAGGATTTGCCACTTTAGGACCAGAGCACTTTTTGCAATTCAGCACTGCGTCGTTTTAACTGACAATTGCGCTGTGGTGCGACGTTGTATCCAAACAAAATGTGCATCCTTTTTTCCCCACAAATAGAGCTTTCTTTTGGTGGTATTTAATTAGCTCTGTGTCACTTCTGATCAACGCTACATTAAAAAAAAAAAAGAGCGAAAATTTAGCAAAAAAAACAATATTTCTTACTTTTTGCTAATACACACCCAAAAATGGGATTTTATTCAGAACTTAGTGTAAAATCCTTTTTTAGGAGTTCATTGACAGACGCAGCCTCTATTCATGACACGTGGGTTATGTACCTTTTACTATGAGTAGACTAGGCAGAACGAAACTTCAGAAAGCAAAGCTGGCCCCTCCCAGGGGGCCATCCTCACTCAGCACATAACCCCTCAGCTCTGCATAGCACATCAGTTCATAACAAGCCATACAAACAACACCGAGGGGTGGGTGCTGCGTCTGTCAATGAAATCAGAGAAAAGGATTTTACGGTAAGTTCTTAATAAAATTCCATTTTCCCTTACGTTCATTGACAGACGCAGCCTCTATTCATGACACGTGGGGACGTCCCAAAGCTATGTCAAACAAGAGGGGTGGGTAAACAACAACTATACCCAACAGAATGATCTCGGTAAGCGCCGGCCGCGCCTAAACCGCCGCCTGCAAAACTTTGCGGCCAAAAGCAGCTTCCACAGATGCTGAAACATCAACTTTGTAAAACTTAACAAAAAAGTGTGCACCGCGGCCCAAGTAGCCGCTTTGCACACCTGAGACACCGAAGCTTGGTGTCTAACGCCCAGGAAGTGCTAATCGCCCTGGTGGAATGAGCCGTAACCGGAAAAGGGGGTACTTGGCCCCGCACAGTATACGCATGGATCATGGTCTGACTGATCCAACGTGAAACCGTGGCCGACAAAGCCGCCAACCCTGTGCGCGGCCCATCCGTCAGCACAAACAGCGCATCCGACTTCCTAAAAGGAGCCGTAGCTGCCAAGTACACCCGCAATGCTCTCACCACATCCAAGGAATGCCAAGCAAACTCCTTAGGGTGAGACGGGTGCGGACACAAAGAAGGGAGGACAATGTCCTCATTAATGTGAAAAGAGGAGACTACCTTCGGAAGGAACGAAGGAGATGGACGCAGCACCGCCTTATCCTTATGTAGGACCAGATAAGGAGACCTACACGATAAAGCTGCCAATTCAGACACCCGCCTAGCGGATGTGATGGCCACCAAGGCGGCGACCTTCTGAGACAGCAATTGTAAGGGAATATCCCGGATCTTCTCATAGGGTGGCTTCTGCAGTACAGAAAGTACCAAGTTCAGATCCCACGGCGCCAAGGGCGGCCGTACCCGAGGAGCCACATGACGTACACCCTGTACAAATGTACGGATCAAAGAATGTGTCGCTAAAGGACACTGGAACAGAATCGCCAGAGCAGAAATCTGGCCCTTGAGGGTGCTCAAAGCCAACTTTTGGTCCAGGCCTTGTTGAAGTAAGGCAAGCACCCGAGCAACTGCAAAAGAATGGGAGTTCCAACCCCCCACCTCGCACCAGGTAATATAGGCTTTCCAGGTGCGATGATAGATCTTGCGCGAAGTACACATGGTGGGGATCACTGACTCAAAGACCCCCCCTGTCCCTCAGTACCTGGGACTCAATAGCCATGCCGTCAAAGCTAGCGATGGTAAAGCAGGGTGCAAGATGGGACCCTGCGACAGAAGATCTTCGCGAAGCAGGAGTCGCCAGGGAACGTCTGTTACCGTCCGCACCACGTCTGCGTACCAAGGACGCCGAAGCCAATCCGGGGCCACCAGGATTGTCGGGATTCCCTCCACTTCTATCCTGCGCAACCACGCTTGACCAAGCTTGAGAGGAGGAAAGGCGTACAGGAGCCTGTACCGGGACCATGGGGCCACCAGGGCATCCGTGGCTGCCGCCAACGGGTCCCTTGACCTGCACACAAAGGTCTTCACCTTGTGATTGAATCTGGATGCCAGGAGATCTACATCTGGCGTGCCCCACCTCTCGCAAATCTGGCGAAACACCTCCGGGTGCAAGGACCACTCTCCTTGGTCCAGCTTCTGGCGACTGAGGAAGTCCGCCTTCCAATTTTCTACACCTGGAATGTAGATGGCGGAGAGTGCTGGCACGTGAAGCTCTGCCCACTTTAGAATGAGGGCTGCCTCTGCAGCTGCCGCCGAGCTTCTCGTTCCGCTTTGATGGTTCAGTATGCCACCGCCGTGGCTTTGTCCGACTGAACCCGAACCGGGAGGCAGCGCAGCCTTTCCGACCAGTGGGATAGACAGAGCCTGATAGCCCTCAGTTCCACATATTGATCGGAAGTCGAGACTCTTGCGCCGACCAACGGCCCTGGGCCGACAGGTGCCCCAGGACACCTCCCCAGCCCGAAAGACTGGCATCAGTCGTGGCTATCGACCATTCCAGGGGAAGGAACGACTTCCCCATGGTCATTGCCGGGGCACGAAGCCACCAAGTCAATGACCCCCTGGTCTGATGATCCAGCCGGATCAATCAATCCAGAGACAAAGGAGATCTGTCCCACTGCAGAAGTATTGCTCACTGCAGGAGCCGGGTGTGACTCTGGGTGTACAGTATCGCTTCGAAGGTCGAGACCATGTGCCCCAACACCCGCATGCAGAAACATAGGGAGGACCACCGTCGTGACAACAGGGTTCGCACCGCTGCTTGCAGCGTCAGCAACTTGTCCGGAGGTAGGAATACCTTCGCCTGCACTGTGTCCAATGTCAGACCCAGATAGTCGAGGAGACAGGACAGGGCCAATGTCGACTCCTGCAGGTTGATTAGCCAACCGAAGTCCCTCAGTGAGGTCAGGGTGATAGCAAAATTGTCCTCCAGAGTCGGAGCCGACTCCGCTGGCAGGAGAAGATCGTCCAGGTAGGCTACCACAGCAATGCCCCTCTGTCTCAGCAGAGCCAGCACCGGGGCCAGCAACTTGGTGAAGACCCGCGTAGCCGAGGCCAGGCCGAAGGGTAGAGCCACAAACTGGTAATGAAGGTCCCCTACAGCAAAGTGCAGGAAGCGCTGGTGCCGGACACAAATGGGAACATGCAGATATGCGTCCTTGATGTCCAGGGACGCCAGCCAATCCCCCTGGTGCAGGGCAGCCACGACCGAACAGACTGACTCCATCCTGAATTTGTGCTCCACAAAGTGATTGAGTGCTTTTAAGTCCAGAAACGGCCTAACCCCCCCCCAATCCGGCAAAGACCTGAATTTTCGTGAGTTA
>BLSH010145477.1:42602-66832 GCA_018402905.1 Glandirana rugosa | reverse complement strand
CCCATTTATTTGTAGGGCACTTGCCCTAGTTTGAAGATGATTTTAGAACAGTTATATGGTTTCTACCGTTAATTAATACTTTTCAGACACAGTTTGAAGATGATCCACATTCACCTCCATTTTTGCTTTTTTTATGTTTTTATTTTTTTTTAAATATTTAAAGTTATTTCCCTGTCCCCATTTTTTTTGTAGGGCACTTGCCCGACCCTTACCCCCATTTTACTTCCTTTTGCAGCCCTCTGGGGCTTTCCAGGACTTTGCTACAGCCATTTTTGTGCCTAAAAGTTCGGGTCCCCATTGATTTCAATGGGGTTCGTTGTCCGTGCGATCGTTCGGGTTCCGTCCGGACCCGGACTTTGTCCCGAAGTTCGGACGGACCAGCAGAACCCGAACGTCCAGGTGTTCGCTCAACTCTACTGGCGACATCATTCAGACCGCTAACTATGGGCACAGATAGAGCAAAGACACGTACCCCTGAAAGGAGCTCTCTGGTGCTACAACTCTATACCCACTGACCTAAAATCACACCCCTTAATAGGTACCACCCTCCGCCTCTGCTTACTAGTATCTAAACAAGCATCACTCACATCGTGATCGTGCTTTGTGACACATTGATGACCTTTCCATTTTTTTGTATATGAATCAATAAAAATATATATTGTTATGTATGTGGTTGGTGTACCTATTTAAAGTCCCACCTTGGGGGTAATTCCGTTTGTATTTATATATTTTGGTCATGCCTCCAATTAACATCCTACTGGTCAATAGTACGTAGTGTCACGCAAAAATTCACATAATACCAGATCCCGAACGACCCTGCCTTTTTCCTTCTACACGTTTCTAAAATATCACCTATAATGTATAAAAAATCTGTAGTACACCATCTGTTTAATGCAGCCAAATCCTGTATCTCCCTCTACTGGAAAAAACAACACCCTCCAACCATAATGTGCTAGCTCCATAAAGTAGAAAAGATTAATAAGATGGAAGACTTAGTCCTCACATCACAACACAAACATGAACAATACAACAAGACATGGGGGATGTGGTACATGTTTATTCTGTGTGAGGAAGGCAAAACTCTTTTCAACACAACTCCCCCTTAAATTCCGACACATCTGGCAAACTAGAAGACTAGCTACTCACATGCTCTGAAACCATCATCGCTCTACACAATCTTCTTTCCCTTTCCCTAATTCCCTCCTCTTCTATTCTCCTACATACCCTCTCCCCTTCCCTTTTCTTTATTTGCTTTTGTCTCTTCTTTTCCCTCAAATTTCTTGCTTTTCTTATTGGACAATGTAAAATGAGATTAAGTAGGGGCTTTCCATTCTTTTATATCAAACACCCCGTTTGCGGCCAGATGAGTCCTGTGCCACTAAGTGGGACCTTTAAATGGAAGTGTTCCATTATGTCTAGTAAAGGCCCTATTGTTTGGTTTCTCTTAAAGTTTGTACAAGCTATCTTATGTACATGGGTTGTATTTTTATATTTCTGTAATGCAACGGTTTCCCCTTACTGGGAGTTGATAAAAACTATATTTGCAAAAAAAAAACAGAGGGAAAAATGGATGAAAAACGGATGTAAACTTCACATGCTTTTTCTTTGAAAACCGCGACTGAACTGTGTGAAAGGGGCCTAAAACCTAGATCACAGATTGCACCACTGTATGTCCCCAGGGGTACACATGAGCTCACAAATGGGAGGATGTACAGGTTTGTCCTTCTGAATCAACTGAGCTGCTGTCTGACTGTTTATATAGAGTAGCTGGGTGAAAAGCAGTTAATTTCACATTCTCCTGTTCCTGGCACTGTGGACTTTTAGAATCCTTCCTTACTTTTATAACTTCAGTACTATTCTTAAAGTGTTTGTTACCCTAAAAATAAAATGGATCCTGTTTCTTTAAAGCAGGGGTCTCCAAACTGTGGCCGTTTGCTTGCTTTGATCCGACTCTTGGGGCACTGTTTTATCCACTGACACCAACAATGGGGAATCATTCTTGTTGCTGATACCAACAATGGGGCACGATTCTTTCCACTGACACCAACGATGGGGCACTATTCCTTCCACTGACACCAAAGATGGGGCACTGTTCCTTCCACTGACACCAACAATGGGGCCCTATTCCTTCCATTGACACCAACGATGGGGCACTATTCCCCCACTGACACCAACAATGGGGCACTATTCCTTCCACTGATACCAATGATCGGGCACTATTCCGCCCACTGACACCAACAATGGGGCACTATTCCTTCCATTGACACCAATGATGGGCACTATTCCTCCCACTGACACCAATAATCGACCACTATTCCTCCCACTGACACCAATAATGGGCCACTATTCCTCCCAATGATACCAAAGATATGGTATTGTTTACTCCCACTGGACACCTGCACATTTTGTACTCCCAATGGCTCTAGTCCAGCGCCCCTAAAGTCTGAAGGACAGTAAACTGGCCCTTTGTTTAGAAAGTTTGGAGACCTCTGCTTTAAAGCATGAATAACAGCACGGTCTTGCGACACTGTACCCAAACAAAATTGATGTCCTTTTTCCCACAAACAGAGCTTTCTTTTGGTGGTATTTGATCACCTCTGTGGGTTTTATTTTTTTGTGCTATAAACCAAAAAAGACCAACAATTAAAAAAAACAAACATTTTTTTTTATATGTTGTTATAATACATATCCCAAAAACATTATAAAAACACGTTTAGGCCAATATATATGATTCTACATATTTTTGGTAAAAAAAATCACAATAGGCGAATATTGATTGGTTTGTGCATGGTTTGTGCATTGGTTTGTTGCATGCATCGTACATACTAGGGGGAGCACAACTGGGGGAATCCATAGTGGAGAAGGATCTGGGGGTTCTGGTAGATCATAAGCTTAATAATGGCATGCAATGCCAAGCTGCGGTTTCCAAAGCAAGCAAAATCCTTTCTTGTATTAAGAGAGGTATGGACTCCAGAGATAGAGACATTATTTTGCCCCTGTACAAATCATTAGTAAGACCTCATCTGGAATATGCAGTTCAGTTTTGGGCACCAGTTCTCAAAAAAATAAGTGGTCCATATAGTGAACTTGGTGTGGAGTTATTTACTTTAAGGTCATCACAAAGGACAAGGGGGCACTCTTTACGTCTAGAGGAAAAAAGATTTCATCTACAAATACGGAAAGGTTTCTTCACAGTAAGAGCTGTGAAAATGTGGAATAGACTCCCCCCAGAGGTGGTTTTGGCCAGCACGGTTGATTGCTTTAAAAAAGGCCTGGATTCTTTCCTTAATGTAAATCATATAACTGGGTACTAACCTCTTTAGGTAAAGTTGATCCAGGGTGAATCCGATTGCCTCTCGGGGAATCAGGAAGGAATTTTTTCCCCCGTTATAGCAAATTGGATCCATGCTTTGCTGGGGTTTTTTGCCTTCCTCTGGGTCAACTGTGGGTGAAGGATTGTATATGGGATTATTTGGTTGTGTGTGTGTGTGTGTGTGTGTGTGTGTATGTATATATGTATGTGTATATGTGTGTATATATATATGTATATACCTTTTTTTTTTTTTTTTTGGTTGAACTGGATGGACTTGTGTCTTTTTTCAACCTGACTAACTATGTAACTATGTGCAAAAGTTATCGCCTCTACAAACTATGGGATAGATTTAGGGACTTTTATTTGCAATTTTAAGCGGGACTGCAACATTGTGGTGGACAAATCTGACCTCAAATGACACTTTTTGGGGACCATTGACATTATTACATTGATTGGTGCTATAAAAATGCACTGATTACTGTGTCAATGATGCTGACAGGGAAGGGGCTAACACTAGGGGGTGATCAAGGGGTTAACTGTGCTCCCTGGGTGTGTTCTAACTGTAGGGGGATGGGCTGTCAGGGACATGACAGAGATTGCTGTTCTCGATGACTGGGAACAGAAGATCTCTGCCATGTCATCTGGCAGAATGGGGACCCACCTTGTTTACATAGGCAGATCCCCGTTCTGCCTCTGTACACCGCGATCACGGGTCGCTGGTGGACATCGTGCCTGCAATCTCTCATGCACAAACCGCCGCACAGCTATGGCGATTCGCGCAGCAGAGTTGACCTGTCACAGTAAAATGACGGCGGCTGGTCGGCAAGTCGTTAGTTTTCTTGTACAATATTCCATTAGCTTTACCAAAAACCATATAATATTAGGTCAAAACTAAACAACACTTTCAATTGTATCCATATAGGCAGGCCCTTGTACTACATAGTTGAAGATAAATTGTACAGCAAAATGTATAATGTATAGCCAGCCTAAAGCCTTGTACACACGGTGCGACAGTCGTATGAAAATGGTTGTACAACCGTTCGTTGTATGATCATGCGACCGTTAGTATGCATGATTAGAACAGCTGACATACGACGGTCGTACAACAGAAGTTGGATGAGCAGACTAGAAAACTTTGGTTGTACCAACAAGCGGTCATACGACCGTTGTATCGTGTGTACAGAGAAGTTGGTCCAACAAGTTGTATGTGCAAAACAGGAATACTCAGAAGTCCGTTCGTGTAAACCTACATTCCTACTTCACAAATTACATTCACCTGAGCTTCCTCTTTATACATTTGTAACACGTCACTACATTCGGCTTGGTTGTACGATCGCTGTCAGTACGCGAGACACATCAGCCAACATACGATTTGGTCTGTTCAGACGTACGATCGTCACACCGTGTGTATGAGTCTTTAGACTAGGGTATCATCCACTTAAGGAGTTGAGACATATGAATTTACAATAACATTAGTATATACCCTGAAGAGTACACAACCCATTACATAGAGGAGACATGGAGAACTAAAGTGATCGGCGTGCAGAAAAAACACAAAAAACAATAGTAGAGGTGAACTGTATTGAGAAAAAATGAATATACAAAAAACACTTTATGGCTTCAACCACTTGCCGACTGCCCGCCATTGTCTGACGGCAGCAAAGTGGTTCAATATCGCAAACCGCCGTCACCTGATGGCAGCTGCAAGATTGCGGATTGTGAGCGCCCGCCTCCGGAGGCGCGCTCGCATGCTCATTGTGTTCATGGGGAGCCAGGGAGTGGGTAGGGTGGACTTGATGTCTGCCAGCTGCCCGCGATCGCTCCCCGCAGTGAACGGAGGTCCATGAATGTAAACACACAGATCTCCATTCTGACAGGGGAAAGGAATGTGATCACAGGCTTCCTGTGTATAGGAGCTGCGACTACTCTCCTCCTTCACTCAGCCCAGCCCCCATACAGTTAGTAACACACACAGGAAACACAGTTAACCCTTTGATCACCCCCTGCAGGTTAACCCCTTCCCTGCCAGTGACATTTATACAGTAATCAGTGCATTTTCATAGCACTGATCGCTGTATAAATGGCAATGGTCCCGAAAAGGTTTCATAATTGTCCGACATGTCCGCCATAATATCGCAGACCTGCTAAAAATCGCAGATCGCCGCCATTACTAGTAAAAAAAAATAATAAATAAAAACCCCATAAATTATTTCTCATCATTCGTAAACGTGACAACTTTTGACAAACCAATCAATATACGCCAAAATAATGAGGAAGAATATAAATCTGCCAAAATCAATGTTTATATTTTTTTTGAATATGTATGTTAGCAAAAAGTAAGAAATATTTTTTTTTTGCAAAATTGTCACTCTTTTTTTGTTAATAGTGATGATCAGAAGTGACGCAGAGGTGACCAAATACCACCAAAAGAAAGCTCTATTTGTGGGAAAAAAAGATGCAAATTTAGTTTGGTTTAGTTTGGGTACAACGTCGCACGACCAGGCAATTGTCAGTTAAAGCGAAACAGTGCTGAATCGCAAAAAGTGCTCTGGTCCTAACATGGAAAATCCTTCCTGGGGTGAAGTGGTTAAAGACCAGCCGTTGTCATTCTACTGGGGCAGGTTGGCTCTATTACGTGAATCGTAGGTGTACGTCGCTTTGTGCAATAGATATAGCAGGTGTGCGCGTGCCCATGGCATGGCCCCGGAGCCCATGTGAATGGCTGGCGGGCTTGATGTCCTCTGGTCACCCGTGATCACTCCACTGAGAGCCAGAATGGGGATCTGTCAATGTAAACAAACAGATCCCTGTTCTGACAGGGGAGCTCAGTGTGATCTAGTTCTAGTGATTATAAACAGAGATTTCTCTCCTCCTTCAATCAGCCCAGCCCCCACACAGTTAGAAACACCTCCCAGGGAACACATTTAACCCCTTGATCACCCCCTAGTGTTAACTCCTTCCCTGCCAGTGTCATTAGTACAGTGATCACTACATTTTTATAGCTCTGATCGCTGTATAAACGTCACTGGTCCAAAAAAAGTGTCAAAAGTGTCCGATATGCCCGCCGCAATGTCACAGTCCCACTAAAAATCACAGATTGCCGCCATTATTAGTAAAATAAATAAATAAATATGCCACAAATCTATCCCCTATTTTGTAGACGAGATAGCTTTTTTGCAAACCAATCAATATACGCTTATTGCGATTTTTTTTTTTACCAAAAATATGTAGAGTAATATATAATGGCCTAAACTGACGAAGAAATGAATATATATATATATATATATATATATATATATATATATATATATATATATTTATTTATTTTTTGTATATTTATTATAGCAACAAGTAAAAAAATATTGTTCTTTTTTCAATTTTTTTTTTTTGTTTATAGCGCAAAAAATAAAAAACACTGAGTTGATCAAATAGCACCAAAAGAAATCTCTATTTATGGGGGGGGAAAGGGACATCCATTTTGTTTGGGTACAACGTCGCACAGCCGCACAATTGTCAGTTAAAGCGATACAGTGTCGTATCGCAAAAAATGGCCTGGTCATTAAGGAGGTAAATCCTTTCGGTCCTTAAGGGGTTAAAAAATAGAACAAAACAATCTGTTCATGCCTTATTACCAAAAAAAGTAATTTTGCTTCTTAATATTTGAATTATGCATGCCACAAAATCCAAGAAAATGAAGCAAACCGAGCAAGAAAAACAAAACAAAAAAAAATGAATCTTGTTCAGTATATCGTTCCTATTATATGTGTGCGTTTTCAGTGGTTCTTTCAAAATTCATACAATATAAGTTTCATACATATTTATATAATGTATGCATAGGAATATTTATATCTGTATAACAACATATATATTTTCCAAATTTTTTTAAGATATATATATATATATAAGAAATGAAGAAAGTTAAATCTGCAGCACCTCATAAATTTATTTGGAGAGTAAAAAACTCATCAAAGAGACATAAACATCAACGTTTCGGATCGGTCAGGATCCTTCCTCTGAAATAGCAAGCATGCTTGCTATTCCTGAGGAAGGATCTTGACCGATCCAAAATATTGATTTTTATGTCTCTTTGATGAGTTTTTTTACTCTCCTAATACATTTATGAGGTGCTGCAGATTGGACTTTCTTCATTTCTTCTACATTGGAGTTTGAGTGATCTCCACTGCCTGCTTTGCACCGGGAGGATTTAATTGCTTGCCGGGTGGGTGCAGTCCTGACCTGTTTGTGCAATATATATATATATATATATATATAATACATACATACAATTTGAGGATACCTACTGTAAATATTAAGAAATAACGTCTGTGGTGTGTTGTCACTCATTGCTTGAGTTCTTCCCACATATATAATCTGAGGAAGGATGCTCATACACTGGAGTGACAACTCAGCACAAGCACAGAAATGTATTGTTATATAGTGAGAGAACCTAAATCCAGCAATCTGTTCCTATACAGAGAAATGATTAAGCGTGCTCTAACATAATATTAAATGCACAAACCGTACCATAGACAAGATGTATGACAAATATAGATAAGTGGCAGGGATATATCCAAGAATTACCATGAATCTGTGCATGGGGGTCCCATTCCCATGTTCCGGTGGTCCTATAGAACCCAATAGAACTATTTTCCTTCAAGTGTCTGGATTGTTTTAGACCTCACTTACAAGGAGTGGTGCTTATTGGTGGTCATCTATCTAATCAATCTGAATAATCCGACTAAGCATCTGAGGATTGCATACTCCCAAATATTCTTTTCTCACCAGAACCCAACCCAGTGAAATGAACATTTTCAATTAACTATTTTCCCGTCACCTCGGGGAAATGAAAGATGTAGAGGTGTGATGAAGGTTGGCTGACCTTATTGTTTCTTTAAACAAGGAATACTTTGAAGCTGATCTCTGGAGGATAAATATACTTTGCTGCCATTGTCTAGATAAACAGAATTGGCACCAGACTGTCTACAGCATTTTTTCATTGTTCTGCATTTTTTACTATGACCTGTAATTAATAAAATGCCATGCTGGCACTTGCACATTACAATAATCACAATAATTAAACCCCCAGAAGAAAAAAGACATATTTTTATATAAAGTCATATGCCGCTTGTTGTGCCCTTAAAGTCCAATGTTTGCATGGGTGTTCCTTTCAATAGGACATCCGTCTTTTTTCTCTAAATCCCCCAAAAGAAATCACACAACACATTATTGCTTTGTGTCCTATAAAAAAAAATCAGCCTAGCTAAATGTTTAAGTAATGTACTTGTACTCAGTAGAATATTTTGTCAGATTTTTCCTGAGAAATAATTACATTCAAATGTTAATGATAAAGACAAAAACATTTAGACGTGTTTCATATTGCTTTAGCTTGTATGATGCCTGTGGTTTTATATTTTATCATTTAGATTAAAAAAAATGACAACATAATAATTGATTTGAACACATCATTATTCTTATAGCTTGGACAGTGTGTGCCTTCTGTGGCTGCATGGTGCCCTCCCTCCAACCGGGCAGTGCCTCTTTGGTGTTCATGACTTGGGTCCCCTTTTGGGGTAACTTTGGGATGAGTGGACATGATATGTGGATTGAAGCTTCAGATCATCAAAATAGCAACATAATTGTGTGTTATTCAGTGTTGTAATACTAAGTTCTGTTTTTTTGTAATTTTTGTATTTTTTATACAGTTCTATCTATGTACATCCAGTGGTTCTGAATCCCTTGAAGAAGCCATTATTGTGGCAAACATGTTGGGAGAATATGAAATCATGTAACCACCAACCCACTCGAGCTACTCTGTGTTTAACCACCCAATGGAGTTTTATATGGATTACTTTCTTTATATGCACTATTATATAGGATCTTAACTATGTTAACTATAAAATTCATGTTTTAACCAATTTTTTTTTATGTCATTATCTGTTGACACCGCTATAATCGCAATGGGAACCCCATTTTCTTTTGTCTCGATATTCAAGGGATGAGGTGCAATACATAGCAGTGTCTAGTTGGGCCAAACGTCATCTATAAATGTAACATTATTACCTTTCTTTTCCAATTTGTAGCCTCTGTAATATTCTGTAAAATTAAATGCAATATTGCAACGTGCAGGTCTTCTGTACACAGGTGTAAAGAAAAATAGATAGATTTCCTGCTTGTGTGATTGGCTCGCTGATTTTCCCTGATCTCTTCACTGAAATGCAAATGAGGTTTTAGGTATTCTCTGCAACAAGAATTATATTTTTGGTGAAATACTTCCTAAG
Organism: Glandirana rugosa; assembly: GCA_018402905.1. NCBI lineage: Eukaryota > Metazoa > Chordata > Amphibia > Anura > Ranidae > Glandirana > Glandirana rugosa. Next base: position 57,241 of record BLSH010145477.1, on the reverse strand, counting down.
GGCTTATTACGTCTAAAGGGATGCAGACACTGCAACTTTTCTCATTAGAATACTGCAATTGCACAGGCAGATTACATTGAACAGAGACACTCCCATACAGGAATCAGTAGCCCAAGGACATAGTAAAACATACAGCTTTTTCTTGATAATAGAAATGGGTAGGACCCTGTTACACAGTTTGGTAAAATCCTTGCAATGTACACAGAACACTCACAGGGGATTTTTTTTCTCAAAAAAACTAAAGTTACTTTTTAAACTTGATTTCTTAATTTAAAAATGGGTGCTATAAGTTTTCTTAAAAAAATGCTGCCTGGAATAATGTGCGTCTACGCACTACAATATTTTCAGTTTGAACAAAACATGAATATACTCTATATACTCTTCACAAAAGCAGATCACATACAGTATGTTTTGTAGGTGTCCAGGCACATTTTTTCCTAAAGACCGCATATGACCCTAAAACTGTCAATTCACTATATTGTTCTGCTGTATTTAACACAAAATCACTGACAACGCTTAGTAAATACCACATAAACAGGCATTAAACTCATTTCATAGAAGGAAGTAAATACTGTATTTAAATTCATGCAGTAATTAAGTAATGGTTGAGGCATGCAATATTTAAGGAATGTATACTGGTTGTTAAGGAGAGGGCGGCTGCCGCGTCCTTAACAACTGAGTCATCAGCTGTTAACAGAATTTCCCCCCTCCTGAATCTTACCAGGCCACATGCCCGCAACATGGGGGGCTGCTTTATGGCAGGGCTTGTTCAAAGCACCTTGTCCCCATGTTGGTGGAGACAAGAGCCTCTTCCCCACAACCTTGGCCAGTGGTTGTGGGGGGCTGTGAGGGGGCTTATCAGAATCTGGAAGCCCTCTTTAACAAGGGGCCCCCAGATTCTGGCCCCCTATTACAATGAGTAGGAGTACATAGTACTCATTTAAAATTGGGGGCTGGGATCCGGGGACCCCCTTGTTAAAAGAGGTTTCCAGATTAAGTCACTGGATACTGGATACATGTGAGTGCAATGCATGATTGTTTTAAAATTGTTTGGAAATAAAAACGGCATTACACAATCATCTGCCTCTTTGTGACTCATTGATGGAAAGGTCCCTATAGAGCCTGCCACTGTGAAACAAGATAGGGGATTGAGGGGACCTGTATTTTTCTACATATTTTTGATAAAATAAATTGTAATAAGCGTATATTGAATGGATTGCGCAAAAGTTATAGCATCTACAAAATAGGGGATAGATTTATGGCATTTTTATTATTTTTTTTTTGTTACTAGTAATGGCAGTGATCAGCGATTTTTAGCAGGACTGTGACATTGCGGCGGACAGATTGGACACTTTTGACACTTTTTTGGGACCAGTGACATTTATACAGCGATCAGTGCTATAAAAATGCATATCTATTTTTCTGAAAAAGTCTCTAAAATATTGTAGTGAGTATGTGAATGGTATTAACTTTGACTCTTTTTTGAAAAGTATTAATTTTGACACTTTGACTAGGCTGCATTATCAACAGGATCCACACCGGCCATTTTTATAACAAACATAATCTAAATTAGTGTTTATTTATTTTTCTTATAAAAAAAAAATGTTGCATTTCGAAACTTTACAGTATTAAAAAATGGACACATTTTAAAAAGCACCCACACACGTCATTTAAAAATGGAAAAAAGTATATATATTAGTACTTTTCTGAAAAGAAATCTATTAAAATATTACAGTGAGTATAGTCAATAGGACCCGGAGCAGCCAGACCTATAGCAAGATAATGTCTTTCATCGATCCGAATGGATGTCAAATGAATGTCATATGACGTTCTAGCGGATCACACACACTGCACGCGGCCGCAGGGCCGCACAACAGTGCAATCTGTCACCAGCTGCGTCCACTGGCCTGCTGATGGTACCACGTGACCACTGTAACAAATCACAGCACAATGGATGGATTCCTTTCAAGCCATCCATTGTATGCAATTGTGCTGCTAGCTGTGATTGGTCAGCGTGATCACATGGTACAGACTGGGCCAATCACAGCTAATCACAACAAAACAGACTGATTGAATCAATTTCATTCAGTAAAATGCTTGCATATAGCAATGAAATGAATTGCTCTATGCAAACATATAGTGTACAAAGAATAAAGGCCTAAATTCCTGAAGAAAGATTATTTATTTGCAAAATTTTATAACAGAAACGTGTTTTAACCACTTGCCTACTGCCCACCATCAAATGACGGCGGAGCGGTGAGGCTCTCGTCCAAAGACGACGTCATATGACGTTGCCCCTTTAAGCCGGGATTACGCGCGATCGGGGGGCGCGCATCTTGGCTCTGTCAGTGCCGCCGTGTCCCCAGGACACACCGCGTCACTGACGGGGGTGAACAGCCATTGGCCATGGCTGTTTACCATGTGATCGGCCATGACTTTGTCACGGCCGATCACAAACGGCACTTCCCCCATTCGCACGGCGCATGCGCGCAATCGGGAGCGCACTGCGCGTGCGCGTCGGTGGCGGCATGTTCCCAGGGAACACTGCTGTCACCGACACTGGTATCAGTCGCCGGCCTGTGGCTGTTACCTTGTGATCGGCTGTGATCTACTTCACAGCCAATCACACGTAATGTAAACAGAGTGGTAACTCACTATTACCAGCTGTTCTCTCCTCACATAGTTTCCAGTGTAAGGAGAGAAGAGCTAGGATCAGTGAGTTACTGATCTGTAAAACACAAACACATCCTGTCACATCCCCCTGCCCCCCCAATGCACCTGTCACCCAACAGTCACCCCATCTGCCCCCATAGAGTGTACCTGTCATCATAAAGTGTACCTGTCATCAGACTGCCATCATAAAGTGCACCTGTCACCCATCACCTGTCAGTGATCGTGGCCTGGCACCCGTCAGTGACCGTGGCATGTCACTCGTCACCCATCAGTGACCGTGACATGTCATCCGTCACCCATCAGTGACCATGGCGTGTCACCCATCAGTGACCGTGGCATGTCACCCGTCACCCGTCAGTGACCGTGGCGTGTCACTCGTCCCCCTTCAGTTACCATGGCATGTTACCCATCAGTGACCATGGTGTTTTACCTGTCACCTGTCAGTGACAGTGGCGTGTAACCCAACACCCATCAGTGACCGTGGCGTGTCACCCGTCAGTGACCGTGGAGTGTCACACCGTCACCCATCAGTTACCGTGGTGTGTCAACTGCCACACATCAGTGACTGTGACCTGTCACCCATCACTGACCATGGCCTGTCACCTATCAGTGACCACCGCCAGTCACCTGTGGCCTGTCACCCATCACCCATTAGTGACTGGGACCAGTCACCCATCAGTGACCACAACCAGACACCGTCACGTCCATTGTCCTGGTGCTCCAAGACCTTCAAAAATGTAATAGAGGGTTGAGAAATGAGATGTGTAATTTGTGCTTGTAGAACGCCTGAAGGTGCTAGTTCAATGTTGGGCCTCTGTATGTGGTCAGGCTATGTAAAAGTCTCACACATATCTCCATACTCAGGAGGAATAGAAGAATGTATTTTGTGGTGTCATTTTTGCTATGTACATGCTATGTGTTGGAAATATCTTATAAATGGACAACTTTGTGTAAAAAAAAAATGCGTTTTCATTTTTTCCACATTTTCCAAAAACTACTGTAAAAAAAAAAAATGAACCGTTCAAAAGACTCATTATGCCTCATAGATTATTTGTTGGGGTGTTTGCTTTCCAGATTGGGGTAATTTTGTGGGCAATTCCATTGTCCTGGTGTTCCAGGGCCTTCATAAATGTGATAGGTCGTCATGACATTAGATGTGTAATTTATGTCCCTAGAATACCTGACGGCGCTCCCTGCATGTTAGGCCTCTGTATGTGGCCAAGCTGTGAAAAAGTCTCAGACTTGATATCGTCATACTCAGGAGAAGTAGTAGAATGTGTTTTGGGGAATCATTTGTGGTATGCATATGCTGTGTGTGAGAAATAACCTGTTACAATGACAATTTTGTGAAAAAAAAAAGAAAAAAAATCTTCATTTTGCAAAGAATTGTGGGAAAAAATTACAACTTCAAAAAATTCACCATGCCTCTTACTAAATACCTTGGAATGTCTACTTTCCAAAAAGGGGTCATTTGGGGGGTATTTGTACTTTCCTGGCTTGTTAGAGTCTCAAGAAATGAGATAGGCCATCAGTATATCAGGTGTGATCAGGTGTGATCAATTTTCAATGATTGGCACCATAGTTTGTAGACTCTATAACTTACATAAGGACCAAATAATATACACTTATTTGGGTTATTTTTACCAAAGATAGGTAGCAGTATAAATTTTGGACAAAAATTACAAAGAAAAATTACTAAATGCAAAATTTCATGACAGAAACAAAGAAAAGGGCATTTTTTCACAAAATGTTCAATATTTTTTTATTTATAGCACAAAAAGTAAAAAACCCTTAGTGAATAAATACCACCAAAAGAAAACTGAAAATTTCTGTCAAATACTTACTGTAATTTTCTTTTCCTGATACTCCATGGCAGCATACGTGTGGGTAGGCTCCGCCTCCATAACTACCCTATATAGTAACTAGCCTACTCCAGGCCTTTGGGTGGGAACTCCTGCTGCCATGGAGTCTATCAGGAAAGGAAAATTATGGTAAGTATTTGACGGAAATTTTCCGTTTTCCTGACAGACTCCATGGCAGCATACGTGTGGGAAATAACTCGCTACACACACGGGTGGGAATCTGCTGAGCAAAGAAAACTTTTAATTAACATTCTCAAAGGGATAGAACCTGAGCACCAAAATTAAAAGAAGACAAAGCTGCAGGTTCCACACAATAGTGAGCCATAAATGTATTAAAAGAGGACCATGAAGCCGCCTTGCAAATTACATCAGGGGCCACGTGCCGAGCTGCTGCCCACGATGTTGCGATGATCCAGGTGGAGTGCGCAGTCACTGCCTCTGGAGGAGCCAACCCCTTCTCTTTGTAAGCCCGTTGGATGGTCTGGACAATCCAGGAGGCGATAGATCTGCTTGAGGCTCAAAACCCTTTGTTTCTCCCATACATGAGGACAAAAAGGTGTTCCGTCCACCGAAAAGGAGCTGTGGCTTCTAGATAAAGCTTCAGGGACTGCCCCACATCTAGTGGATGAATTTCGGAACTGTCCGACCTTTTAAGAGTGAGGAGCACCACTTCTTGATTTTCGTGGAACACAGAGGTTACCTTAGGTCTTGAACCCAGCATAGGTACCAGAACCACCCTCTCAGGAAAGAAGGTTATAAAGGGTTTCGATCCCAAATTGCTAATCTCAGATACTCTCTTGGCTGAAGAGATTGCCACCAGGAAGGCCGTCTTGTGTGTAAGGTCATTCAGTGTCAGTGGACTGCCCGGGTCTGAGTTAAACTGAGACAGGGAATCCAAGACAAACGGTAAATCCCATTTTGGAAATCTTGGCTTCCTTTGAGGCCTCAGCCTGGCCACCCCTTTGAAGAACTGGCGGATAAGTGTGTCTTTAGCCCACAAAATGCCTGAGAAGGCCGAGATAGCTGATACTTGGACTCTTAGCGAACTGACAGATAAGGATACGTCGAGGCCAGTTTGAAGGAAACTAAGAACGTCTGAGACTGATGGAGCATCTCTAGAGCTGTTTCTGGAAGATAAATGGTCAATGAGCTTCGCCCAAATCCTCTGATACACCGTTGGTGCATATTCTTCTAGCACTTAGTAAGGTGGGCATGGCCTCTTCCAGACAACCGAGTGATTCCAACATTCTCCTCTCAAAAACCAGACCCTGAGACGTAGATGCGTTGGGCATGCAGAGCTGCACCTTGTGAGAGAAGGTCCGGTCTGGTTGGAAGTGCAATCAAATCCTTGAAGCTGAGTGAGGATAGAAGTGGGAACCACTGCCTGTTTGGCCAGAAGCAGATCACCGCTACCACTTCCACGCTCTTGGTCCTGAGCCTCCTGAGAAATCTAAAGATCAGAGGCACCGGGGGAAAAGCGTAGGCCCTGCAGAACGTCCATTGCTCCGAGAGAGCATCCACCCCATAGGCTTGGGGATCTTGGAACCTCGAGAAGTACCTCGGGAGTTTGTTGTTGTTGCAGGGTGAGGCGAACAAATCGATCTCCGGAGTCATCCCCAAGGATAGGAGCCAACTGAACACCTCCCTGTGGAGGGACCACTCATTGTTGTCCAACTCGTGTCTGGATAAGAAATCTGCCTGGACATTCAGGGCTCTGGGAATATATACCGCCGAGATGTTGTCCAGGTATTTTTGGGCCCAGCCCATGACTGGCTCCACCTCTCGCAGCAGAGAACCACTGCGAATCCCCCTTGCCTCTTTATGTAGGCCACTGCTGTGGTGTTGTCCAGCTTTAGCATAACTGATGCCTTCTTCGTTAAATGATGGAACGCCACAAGGGCTTTGAAGGCGGCTCGGAGTTCTAGAGAAATAGACACTACCCGTTGCGCCGGGAAGTCCCGTGTGCCTTGCGCTACTTCCGTCCGGCAGTGTGCCCCCCAGCCTTTGGTGCTGGCATCCGACGTCACTGTCAACCATGTGATGGGTATCAGTGAGTGGCATCTGGTCAGGTTTTCTCTTCGCATCCACCAGAGGAGAGATGACTTCATTGGTGACGTTATGTTAATGAGCTGGGATTTGCTGCGTGACCTCCACTGTTTGAGGAAGCCCCTCTGGAAGGGCCGCATCCGCCACTGTGCCCACTTCACCATCGGAATCGAGGCTGCCATCGTCTCGATCACTTTCAAGCACTGAAGAGCTGAAAGACGTGAGGATGACAGAGCCTGGCGTATCCTGTCTTGGATTGTAAATATCTTCTCCTTGGGAAGAGAAACTGTGTTTGAACTGGTATTGAAGTTGGCCCCGAGAAAGATTAGGGATTGAGTGGGCACCAGCTGACTCTTCTCTAAATTTAAGAGCCATCCGTACCGCTGTAGGGTACGAGTCACCAAAACCTTGTGTTCCAACAGGCGGCCTCTGTCTTGGACTAGGAGGAGTATATCGTCCAAGTAATGGTAAATGCGGACGCCTTCCACCCTCAGAAGTGCCACTACATCTAGTAGAACTTTGGAAAACACGCGAGGCGATGTCATTAGGCCGAAGGGGAGGCAAGTAAATTGTAGGTGCCATTGATCCAGTGTGAAGTGCAGGAACTGTTGGTACTCTTCCGCTACTGGAACCTGAAAGTAGGCGTCTTTCAAATCAATAGAAATCATCCAGTCTCCTGGCTGGACAGATTGTATTTTTAGTGAGTAGAGATTCCATTTTGAATCTTTCCTTGCGGATGAACCAGTTGAGATGTGTGATCTATTATCGGCCTCCATGCGCCACACTTTTTCTGTATCAAGAAAAAGGGAGAATACATGCCTCGTCCCCGTTTGTTTTCTGGAACCAGAGTGACAGCTCCTTGCCCGAGAAGAGTGTTCACATAAGACACTAGAACTTGTCTCTTTTCTTCCAAAGCGGGTAGAACTGTAGGCACAAACTTGAGTCTTGGACTTCTGTCGAAGGACCATGTGTGGCCCAAAGAAACCGTTCTGACGGTCCAGAAGTCCTGGATTGAGGCCGCCCAGACATGCCGAAACCGGCAGAGGCGCGCCCCCACCTGGCCTGCCTGAGCGGGCCCAATCTCAAAAGGACTTTGCGGAATCCCGATTGGCGGGAGGGACGCCTTTTGCCGTTTTCTTGGTGGCAGCTTGTCTGTTTCTCCAAGATCTTCCGAACTCACGGCCTGGCCTATAACTGCGTTCTTCTTTGCCCCTGTCTGCACCTTGCTTCCTTGGGAAGGAGCACCTAAACGCCTGCAGACGCCGATCCTGAGGGAGGAAGCCCGACTTACCTCCCGTGGCCCGAGAGATGGCCTTGTTCAGCTTGTCCCCAAATAGAGAGGACCCCCCGAAGGGAATCCGTCACCAAGCCTGCTTGGAGGCCGGATCAGCCATCCACTGGCGCAGCCACAGAGCGGTCACAGAGGACAACATCACCCGGGCCCCTAGGTGAATGATGTCGAGCGATGCCTCCCCAGGAAAGCGAGGCCCTCCTTAGCTCCTGGATAGGGGAATTCCTTGCGACCTCTAGAGAGTAGCCCGCTAGGGTTTCTTCCACACTATCAGTCCAGATCTCCATTGCCTTAGAGATTGCTGCCAAGGCCAAGGCTGGCTTGCAGGCCATTACAGCTGATAAATAGATCTTTTTAAGGTCAGCGTCAATTCGCCTTTCTAATGGGTCCTTAAAAGAGACCGTATCTTCTAATGGCAGGGTCACATATCTGGCAAGTCTCATTAAAGCTGCATCTATGGCTGGTGCTGACTCAAAGTGCTTCACATCTTCCTCCTTAAAGGGATACAGTCTCTGACCCTTAGAGGGCAGAGAGCTCTTCTTGTCCACTTTGGCCCACTCTTCCGAGATAATTTCCCCAAGTTCTCCCAGCAGCGGAAAGTGGGGACACTTTCTGCTGAGCTGTTTGAAAAATGTCTTTTGTTTCGGAGGAGAAACTGCCGGATCCTCCAACCTTAGAGCTTCCTTGACCGCTCTGACCATGGCCGGAACTAAGGCATATTAAAAGCCCACCATGGGATCCTCTGCCTCTGACTCACTGTCTGGGGGCGCAACTGATGGTCTGCTGACCTGGGAGGACTTCCCCCATTCTGAGTAAACAGTCTCCCCTGAAGGGCCTGGTGATTCCAACATAGGGTCCTGGGGTCTGCTTGACTCTTTCTCCTGGAGGGAGTCTTGCACCACCTGCCTGAGTAATGTTTCCAGGTGCTGATCCGGTCCTTCTCTTTCATTTGCCACTTTCCCAAAACAGAGATCGCAGAGGGAACTTCCTGCCGGAACCCCAGTCCTACATCCCCAACAAGGATTATCAGAACTCTCCCTAGGACATGAGGGGGGAGGGGGTGCCGGCTCCCTACTGTGGTGGCTTGACCGGGAGTGGGACCAATGTTTTGACCTAGAGGAAGAGTGCCGGTGGTGTGATTTTGACCTGCTCCTTCTCCTTGTATCTTCCTGATGTTTAGACCTAGAAGGGCTAAGAAGGAAAAGAGAGCCAGAAGTAGACAAAAATAGAGAGAGAGAGGAACAAACATGAGACACAGGCAACAAAAGCTCATTTCCCCCCTGTCCACAGGAATCACAATACCTGCTGTGAGAGGTTTGGCCACCAGGGGGCCGTGAGGCATCCATAGTAAACCTTGAATGTCTAGAGAGAGAGAGAGAGACAAAACATCAGCCTGCCATCCCCTCCTCACCAGTCACCCAGACCATTGAGTGCCTACCTGAAGCCATGGATCAGAGAGCCTGGGGAAGCTACCGCAATGCCCGTACGCATTCCCAAGGCTCTGCTGATCACACACAACTTTTAAACATTGCGCCGCCGTGACGTCACACAAGCGCCGGTGACCGTTCGTTTGCACCAGAACGAACGTGCGCACCAAGCCTCGTTTGCGCTGCATCGGCACATGCGCAGTGTGGCTGCGATGACCGGCACTGGGACGCAGATCCAGCCGAACCCCCAGCCACCCCTATGGTCGCACCCAGAACCGTCGCCACAAGGAAGTGTAGGGGCCATGGCCAGACCTGCGAGGAGAGGAAGCAAAAGGAGGAACAGGTAAGTGCCCTAACACAAATATGACACATACAGCTGCCATGTACACAATATGCCAAAAATGACTTACCGATCCCCTACAATTGTGGCGAACAGGGTGCTTGAAGTATGCACACACACACTGGGCTTGCAGATAGGGTCACCTGCTCACAGCAAGGCTATCGGCCATTGCGCACTCTTCAAGGCTCCCGACTTCAGGGCTACTCTGCATTACACTCCATACCCTTTCCCTAGTGGGGCTTATCAGAGGTGAGCAACCCTGACAATATAGCCGGATACTGATCGTGGTGGGGACATCATAAGGTAGAGAACTGTCCGTCCGATCCTATGGAGGAGGACAAAAAAGGAACACGGTTGTTGGTGTGAAGCAAAGATTTATGGAAGCAGAGTCCTATAGGGTAGTTATGGAGGCGGAGCCTACCCACACGTATGCTGCCATGGAGTCTGTCGCTCTATTTGTGGGAAAAAAAGGATGCAAATTTCATATGGGTACAGTGTTGCATGACTGAGTAATTCAACGTGTGATAGCGCTGAAAGCTGAAAAATGGCCTGGACAAGAAGGGGGGTTTCGTGCCCGGTATTGATGTGGTTAAAATAAAAATGTGGTATTTTTTTAATTTATTTAGCAAAAAAAAAAAACAGAAGTGATTGAATACCACCAAAAGAAAGCTCTATTCATGTGAACAATATGATACAAATTTAATTTGGGTAAAGCGTTGCCGAACCACACAATTGTCATTCAAAATGTTAAAGCTCTGGAAGCTGAAAATTGGCCTGGGCAGGGGGTCTATAAGTGCCCAGTATTGAAGTGGTTAACCACTTAAGGACCGGAAGGATTTCCCCCTTAAAGCAGTTGTGTCCCCTAAAAAGTGATTTTTACTTACAGGTAAGCCTATAATAAGACTTACCTGTAGGTAAAATGTTATTCCACTTGCATGCAGCCACTGATGAGCGCCGGACCTTGCCAGAAAGTCTGCCGGAAAGATGGGTGGGAGTGACATCTCGCGGCTCAAGCCACTCACATCGCCAGAGCTGCGAACCTGGATGGATCCACCGAGACAAGATGGCAGCTCCCTCTGCGGGGACCGGGCGGCCCTGTTGGAGCTTTGTTCCAAGGTAAGTATTTCATAATGAGCTAGTGACCAGGCCATTTTTTGCAATACAGCACTGAGTTACTTTAACTGACAATTGCGCAGTCTTGCGACGTTGTACCCAAACAAAATTTACGTCCTTTTTTTCCCACAAATAGAGCTTTCTTTTGGTGGTATTTGATCACCTATGCGGTTTTTATTTTTGTGCTATAAACAAAAAAAGCGACAATTTTGAAAAAATAAATTTTTTTTTTTTACTTTCTGCTATAAAACATTTCCAAAAATAAAATGCAAAAAAAAACAAATGTATTCATCAGTTTAGGCCGACATGCATTCTTCTACATATATTTGGTAAAAAAAAAAATAGCAATAAGAGTATATTGATTGGCTTGCACAAAAGTTATCTCGTCTACAAAATAGGGGATACATTTATGGCATTTTTATTTTCTTTTTTTACTAGTAATGGAGGCGATCAGTGATTTTTAGCAGGACTGCGACATTGCAGAGGACAAATGGGACACCTAACTGACATTTTTGACACTTTTTTGGGTACCAGTGACAGTATTACAGCGATCAGTGATAAAAATATGCACTGACATTGTACTAATGGCACTGGCAGGGAAGGGGTTAACATTAGGGGCGATCAAGGGGTTAAATGTGTTCCCTGGGAGGTGTTTTCCAGCTGTATGGTGGATGGACTGACTGGGGAAACACACAGATCTTTCTACCTCGGTGGTTCTCTTGTCCTCAGGACCCACCAGCAGGCCAGATTTTAAGTATTACCTTGGTGAGATGCAGACTAGAATACTGCAATCACTGAGCAGCAAATTATATCACCTGTGTTGTATTTCAGTTATCCTGCAAACCTGGCCTGTTAGTCGGTCCCGAGGACAGGAGTTGAGGACCACTGGTCTACCTGCATAGCAAAAAGGACTAATTACCTCAACCGGCTATACAGGTTATAGTAGTTTAGGGTGTCTCATCCATAAACAATATTACAAAAGAAGGGTAGGGGCTCCCCAACCCATACCCAAATGTGGGCACAAAAACTGGACTATTGCGAAACCATAAGATAGTTATTGCAATCAAAATTAAAAATACATCAACATTTTTATTGATAGATAAAAGATAGATCCATTACCAAAAAATAGTATACATTATTCCTTATTGTCTGTGAATAATGTATACTGTTTTTTGGTAATGGATCTTTATCTATCAATAAAAAATTTGATGTATTTTTAATTTTGTATGCAACAACTATCTTTTTTTTTAAACACACTTTATTGAGTCATATGCATGAAATACAAAGCAGTCAAGAGAAAACGTTGATAACATTTTACAGAGATGGAGAGTTCAAACATTAATTAATTCATGAGAAATAGGGCACAATCGCTTACTAGCCTTGGCCTCGATTGATCTGGATGAATAGTAGAATCTACTTCCAAAAGTAAGGTAGGAACGTTTTTAGCATAAAAATTTCTACAAAGGTCCAAAAAAAAAAAACTTTACAGATGTGTAAACTGCTGGTTTAAATGCATAAGTGAAAAGGAGAAAAAACTGAAAAATCTAAGGAAGATAGTATAAAAGGATAAGGGGGGGATGAGAAAGGAACATTGAAGTGGGATTAAGAGAAGAGGGCGGAAAGAGGTGACAGGTGGAAGGTGTTAAGTCATCCAAGACAACCTAGCCTCCATGAGGTGCTTTTGGACTCTCAAGCCCATTGAGGTGGGTAGCCGGGGTGTAATAAACGATTTCTTTGTGCCGAGACCACAGAGTTATAAGTATCCAGTTACTGTCAAAGGGGGGAGAAGGTGCCCTTGGGTTGTCAGCTTCTACTGGACGGAGGTTCATACTGATGAAGAATATCCTTACCAGATTGTATGACCCACTATCTCTAGCAAGGTCAGAGAAGCCAGCAGATATAACCCTCTGCAGGGTGTGGAGTATTGGCAGCCTCTTCTCAGATCACCAGGAGCACCGTTTAACATCAGAACTCAGCCTCTTATTCTCTCAATACTCAGCCAGGTGATATATAAAAAAGTAGTAGAGATCCACATAGTGTAATAACGTACGATCAAGGTTTATTTAAAGGTAAAAACCAAAGTACTCACAAACATCCAGACATCAAACGCATTGGATACAGTTAAAATCAGCCGGCATTAAAACGTGAACCCGTCCGTTCGGAATCACAAGGGGCGTGGTGACGTCAGCGGGTAGCTCCGCCCTACATGTTTCGTCATATTTGACGTTTTCCCGGGAAGACGTCAGAGGGTTATATCTGCTGGCTTCTCTGACCTTGCTAGAGATAGTGGGTCATACAATCTGGTAAGGATATTACCTCACCTTACTTCACCTGAGGTGCCTAAATTAGTGGTGGTGGACACTATAGCGGAACTTTTGAATCCTTGGTGCTTGTTTTCGCCATCTCAGTGGAAACTTCCTCTTTTTAGTTCATGGTGATCCGGAACTATGCAATAAAGACTATTGGACCTATTCTAATGCTGTTGAGGAATTTTAGTTCACTTGTTTAAGTTTTTTGATGTAAACTTATTTTTGTATCTCATACACTATCACTGAGGTGGTGGGTATACACTTATAACACTTGATTTATATGTGTGGGGTACTTTGTTACCCCCTTATCTGTTTTCTTGCACTTTAAAGTATAGCGCGACAAAAAAAATAATTATATTTTGATTTGGTTTAAGTGTATTTATCACACAGTTATTTGTCGCTGCTTGATTATTTGGTTCTTTTATAATTGGTTCACTTATTTAAAGTGCGGTATTTCTTTTAATTAATTATATACTGATGAAGAGACTTGGGTTATCGAGGGAAAATGAAGATCCTTAAGTTCAGATGGGGTAAGGCCTTTATTGATGAAGGAGTTCCATCTCCTTAAGAAATTTTTATTGTTGTGGTCCTTTTGAAAAGGGGTGTCTAGCTTTTCCCTGAGCAGTAGTGATATTAGCTCTTTCTTTATCCCGGAGATGTTGGGTGGAGTGTTAGAGATCCAGTGTTTAAGAATCACTCTTCGGGCTGACAGCAGAGTAAGTAGAGTCCATTGGTAGTTGTTCTGGAGGTTCAGTAGCCCGTTAGTATTTTGTGGGTATTTGAAGAGGAGCAGGATTGGATCTTTTTGAATTACCCTGTCTGTTATTCAATAGATTAAGGAGATTGTTTTATCCCAGAACTCCATTATGTGAGGGCAGGACCAGAAGCGATGAAAGTCTGGATAGAGAACACCAAGGACAGGAAGCGATTTGATGTGTGCCATGTTTGGTGGTAAAAGGGATGAAGGCTCTATGCATCAATTTGAATTGATCTCCCTCCATGTTTCATTAGTTGTTAGTCATTGTGTGATGGAGTTACCTTCTAGGATGTTATCCACTAGCTCCTCATTGTTTTTCACCGATGTGTAGTGTAAAGTTTTTGTGCATTGCCTTAGAAGCGGTTTGTAAATATCTCCTGTCGAGTAGTGTTGAGCGAACCCGGACTGTAACGTTCGGGTCCGTACCGAACTTTCGGGTGTCCGTGGCACGGACCCGGACCCGGACATTTCAAAAATCGTTCGGGTTCGAAGCCATGCCTGGGCTTGCAATGTCAGGCCCAAGCGAGTTGTGATGAGCTGTCCTCTATAAATGTTTGGCGAAGATTCCGTTACGTGTTTTTGAAATGTGATGTGTAGCCACTTTTTGTTACTCCTCGATCACCTATTGTAGGATCTTCCATTGAGGTAGTGTGTTACTGATTGTTGATTACTTTGTACCTCCCTCTAGTTAAGTTTAACTACGTATCTCGGAAGTAGGGAAAATGGTGGTTTGTACCGTGTGTAGTTTAGCGAAGGACAGGAACCACAAGAGATAGGTCTGAAAGTAGCGAAGACCAGGACGGGAGTGTATTACCTCAAGA
>BLSH010145477.1:28564-38672 GCA_018402905.1 Glandirana rugosa | reverse complement strand
TTATTTTCCCTATCCCCATTTATTTGTAGGGCACTTGCCCTAGTTTGAAGATGATTTTAGAACAGTTATATGGTTTCTACCGTTAATTAATACTTTTCAGACACAGTTTGAAGATGATCCACATTCACCTCCATTTTTGCTTTTTTTATGTTTTTATTTTTTTTTAAATATTTAAAGTTATTTCCCTGTCCCCATTTTTTTTGTAGGGCACTTGCCCTACCCCTACCCCCATTTTACTTCCTTTTGCAGCCCTCTGGGGCTTTCCAGGACTTTGCTACAGCCATTTTTGTGCCTAAAAGTTCGGGTCCCCATTGATTTCAATGGGGTTCGTTGTCCGTGCGATCGTTCGGGTTCCGTCCGGACCCGGACTTTGTCCCGAAGTTCGGACGGACCAGCAGAACCCGAACATCCAGGTGTTCGCTCAACTCTACTGTCGAGTATTTATGCTCTTGTATTAACCTGTCCAGGACTGAGGGACGAAATCTTTTCGGTTTATCTGGGCACAGTTTGTGAACAAAGTCCATCAGTTGATTGACCTGGATGAAATGTTGCCTTGGGATGTGAAGATTTTCTTCCAAGCATATATAGGGCTTTAGGTTGCCCGTGGCTTCCTCGAAGAGGGAGTGAAGTTTCGTTAGACCTTTGTCCCTCCATTTGGAGAAGGGTTCATATATTAGACCAGGCAGGAAAGTGGGGTTTCCTAAGATCAGGAGGTATTTGGATATGTATGGGGATAAGTTCAGTTTTTTCCTTGCTTCTCTCCATGCAATGACAGTATCTATAATTAGAAGGCTGTGTTGTAGCTGAGCTGATAGCGTCCGGAGCGGGGAATGGAGGATCGCGGTAAGGTCGTAGGGATGTGCCAATGCGGTTTCTAGGTTGTAATTTGTATATCTTGATGCATGAAGAATCCAGTCAATTGCCCCTCTCAATAGACATGAAATATTGTATAGCCTTATATTAGGAAATTGTACTCCTCCATCGCTCCTCGGGAGATACAGTTTAGTGGTTGAGACCCTCGGTCTCTTGTTGCGCCAGATAAATTTCTCTGCTGCTCTATTGATGCATTGAATGTCTTTGTGCCTTAATAGAATGGGGATGGTTTGTAAGGGGTAAAGAAGCCGGGCGAAGCAGACCATTTTGAACAGAGCGCGTCTCCCGAAGAGCGAAAGCGGGAGCTCTGACCATGTATTCAACTCGCCTAAAATTTTTGCAATTAGAGGGGGATAGTTGAGAAAGTATAAAGAGGAAGCTTCCCTCCCTGTTCCTAGGTAAGTGATGTGTTTGTTGTTTACCGAGAAGGGTGAAGTTGGAGTCCAGTTCTGAGAGGACTTTGTGCATAGGGGGAGTATTTCGCTTTTGATAAGTTAATTTTTAGGCCAGAACATTGGCGGAATAATTCATGGGAATACCTGAAGAGGGTGACGACGTGAACATTAGTATATTATTTACAAATAATGCAATTCGCAGCTTCTTTTCCTATAGATATACCATGTAGAAGGGTTTTTTTTTTGTATGTGACGGGAAAGGGGTTTGATTGCTAAGTTGAACAGCAGGGGGGAGAGGGGGCACCCCTGGCATGTACCTTTGTGTAGCCTGAAGGAGTGAGAGAGGCAGCCTGCAGCAGCCACTCTAGCTGTTGGTGCGGCGTATAAGCTTTGCATAAATTGGTAGAAGGGACCTGTGAATCCAAATCGACTGAGAACTTGGGAAAGCCATTCGAGGCTGACATTATCGAATGCCTTTTCAGCATCGAGTGTAATAATAGCTATGTCTTCAGACAAACAAATATTTGAGGAGGCTGATCTACCTTGTTTAAAACTTCCTTGAGAAGGGTGAATCAGGGAAGGCATTATAGAGGCCAGGCGTGTTGCTACTATTTTAGATAGGATTTTCGAGTCTACATTCGGTAGAGATATTGGGCGTTAGGGGCTTGGTTCGGTAGGATCTTTGCCCTTTTTCACTATCAATTTGATGGTGGCCATCTGTCCAGTGGGGAAGTATGGTCCCCCTTTCCAAATATCATTGTATACCTTGAGTAGGGCATCAGAAATTCGATGGTTGGTCTTTTTTAAAAAATTCTGAGGTAAATCCATCAGGACCCGGGGCTTTGCCATTAGAAAGTGTGTTCATGGTAGTCTGTACGTCTGTGTGGGTGCTTGGGGAATTTAGGAAGGAGAGTTGATCAGGGCCTATCGTGGGCAGGGGGATTACTTTGAGTAGGGTTTCTGTTGCTAGGGGATCAGTGTTTTCCGCGGCGAATAATGTTGTATAGTATTGCTCCAGGATCTTGTTTATGACTTTTTGGGATGTTTGGAGTGTCCCGTTAGAGTCTTTTAAAGAGGTTATGTGGTAGGTTGAAAGGAGCCCCTGCTCAGTCTCCCAAGCAATGTCCCAGCCTTCTTCCCATATTTGTGGAATTGCAGATCTCTATGGGCTGTTTTTATGTGCTCAATGTTATCCACCCAAACATCAAACATACGTTTTGTTTCTTTCCAATATTTTAAATGTTCCGGTGTGTGTTGATTGTTAAGCTGGTTCTGGGCATCTCTCAATCTACCACTAGCCTCAATGTATTGAGCCTTTGTGCTTCTTCTATAGTTAGCAACAAATGAAATGATTCTTCCCCTGAGGTAGGCCTTGCCCACCTCCCAGAAGAGTGTGGGGTGCATGGTGTGGGGTTGTTGTGGGTTATTGAAGTGGAGAGCACAGAGGGGAGTTTGGCTCAAACTATCATATTCCTAAGCTAAGTTGTGCTGAGCCATGTGTAATGAGTTTCAGGTCTCTTGCAGCGGAAAAGAACAAAATACTAGTTGTTATCTTAAATTGTTAGGTTGCCAGGTGTATGGCGATTTTCCTGATTCAGCCTAGTAGGAGGTCCGGTTCTGCGGGGAGGTTACCCTTCAGGTGCTTTGGTGGATCTTTTCTTGGGATCCTTTGATCTCTGGGATCCTGTTTCCCTTTATCCAGATGGTGATCCGGTAGGCTGGGCTTTGATGCACTTGAGCGTAGGAAGGCTTGTGCTTTTTCCAGGGACTGGATGGATAATTGTTCCACCTCCAGGGTTAGTAGGTGTAGAGTGGCTGGATAAGCAAGGGTGAATCATATGCTGCTTTTGTACAGTTCTGCACACACAGGCTGGAATTCCTTTCGTTTGCGGGATACTTCCGCGGAATAGTCCGCAAAAATTAAGATCCTGTGCCCCTCAAAGTCAAGGGATATGGTTTTATGAAAATACCGCACTATAAACTGATGGTCATTGTAGTTCAGATATTTGGGTATTACCTGTCTGGGGCCCTTGCGACTCTTTGAGGGTGCTCCCACTCTATGAACTCTTTCAATCACACAGGGCCTGTGTATGCCTAGTGACTAGGATGAGGACTGAGCAAATGTCTGGCAGGGATCCCGGCTTAATAGATTCTGGGAGTCCCACAAATTGAAGGTTACTCCTCCTCAAACGATTTTCCAAGTCCTCTATACGTTCGTGGAGGGTCTGTTGGGCCCGGGTGTATTGTTCCATAGCTGCGCTGGATTGGTACTGGTCTTCCTCCAGTGAGGAAATCAGTTGTTCTGCCTCCATCAGTCTGTGAGATTGCTCTTTCAACTCCCTTTTGAGCTGTGACATTCCTGATGCCACAGCTCGTTCCACTGCTGCGGCTATCATGGGGGGACAGCAGGGCCGTCACTGCTTTGGCTATTTTGTCATAGTCCCCCCTCCTGTTCTGGATGCTTATCCCCTGAATCGCTCACCTCCATACGATTGGAGGACGAACTTTGCTCCTCCGCGGCCCATTGTGCAGTGGAGTGTGACTGGGCTGGTGGAGAGGTGCCGCGTATGTGAGGCACGGTGGCCATCTTGGGATTGGAGGCCGCATGAGAGGGAGATGCCTGACGGGATCTCGAACGAAACCGTGGGCAGGAGACGAAGCGGTCCATGCCTGCGGTGGTGCTCCGGGATTGCTGCGGTAAGTGCCGTGTGCTGGAGGTTGCCCCTGGGTTTAGTAGGCAGGATATGTGTGCGGGCTAGAGCGGAGCTGCTGGCTTACCCATCCACTACATACGGCGCTGGAAGCGGAAGTCCCATAAATATCTTATGGTGTCCCAATAGTCCAGTTTTTGTGCCCACTTTTGGGTATGGGTTGGGGAGCCCCTACCCTTCTTATGCATAGCAAAAAGACAGGATCTGTGTGATCTCCCCTGTCAGAATAGGGATCTGCCTTGTTTAAACAGGCAGACATTGAGTCTACCCCTCCCGCTGATTGGCTCCCCCGCTGGGCAATAGGAGCGTGTAAATCACCGCCGTACAGCTATGACGAATAGACCACCTTGCCCGGCATTACCACTTAATGACGGCAGCTGGGGCTGAAGTGGTTACATAAAAAAAAAAAATGATTTTACTACAGTGATATGGCTCCCCCCGCCTGAAATAGATTTTTCTCACACAGTTTGAACATGATTTTACAACACTGATATGGCTTCCCCCACCTGAAATAGATTTTTCTCACACAGTTTGAACATGATTTTACAACACTGATATGGCTCCCCCCGCCTGAAATAGATTTTTCTCACACAGTTTGAACATGATTTTACAACACTGATATGGCTTCCCCCGCCTGAAATAGATTTTTCTCACACAGTTTGAGCATGATTTTACAACACTGATATGGCTCCCCCTGCCTGAAATAGATTTTTCTCACACAGTTTGAACATGATTTTACAACACTGATATGGCTCCCCCCGCCTGAAATAGATTTACTCTTCTGTTCACTGACAGATGCAGCCTTCTTATGACACGTGGGGTTATGTTCATATCACTAGGAGTAGACTAGGCAAAAACAAACAAAAGCATAGGCTGGCCCCCTCCCAGGGGGCCGTCCTCACCTTAACATATAATCCCACCGCTCTGCATAGCACACCAGTTTTAAATTGCCTAGTGCAAGGAGTAGACCTGGTTCCCTATGGGATCTGCGGTCTCCTGAAGAGTTTTTCTGATGAAGACTGCTATCAAGAAGCCGTCTGGTGGTATAGAGGATATCTCGAATCCAAAACTTTCCCCAGTCCGGCCGACACTATGCGAGCTACCCTTAGCAGGGGCCCGCCGCATTGTGCCCATTCCGTGCGGGCGGCCAGTGGCTAAAACCCACTAGAGCCCAGTGACTGGTCCGCCTGTCCAGAGGCCTGGCCAGCAGCATGCCTCGCTATGGGGACGTAAGGACCCGCTGCGCCCGTCGGATTGGTGAGTGGACCCCTCTTCCGCCCCAGGGGCGTGGAGAGTGGGCACCTGGGCAGCTACTGAGGTAGCCGGCCGGTAGGGCACACGGGGTGGTACCCCTTTGAGGATTATCTCCCGCCCCCCCCCTCCCCCCCAAAGTACCACACCTTGCACTGACCGTTCGGAGCATTGCATTAAGCGGTTCACCGCCATTCGATGTGGATCACCGTGTCTTGCACTGACCATTCGGAGCACTGCATTAAGTGGTTCCCCGCCATTCGGTGGATCACCACTCGTTCACCGCCAACCGCGCCTTTTTTCTATTAAGCTCTGCTTGTATTGAATGGCAGCATCCATTTGTTTGATAACCATGTGGTTTTCAGCCTGTCCTCTGGCGACCCCCAGTGGTCGTTTTTGGTACTACACACGTGTCATAGGAAGTGTTTTAAAAACGGAAGTGGACTTCCGGTTCACTTGGACAACGTGGCTGACGCTCGGATGCAGGCTCTTGGAGTGCAGTGGGTTGTTTGGCATTTGCTCATTCCGGTCACAGTGCTGAGGCATCGTAAACAGCAAGTATAGCTGGCTCTCCCTGGGTGCTGGTAGCGGTGGGTGCAATCCTCCTGGATCTCCCTGGCTGATTGGTGGGGTAGAGGTGGTGGTCACACAGTGGGGGTGCTGGAAGGCTGGGATGTCAGAGGCCGGCAATGCTATGGCAGGGGTACCTGCAGATCAACAATCCACTCCAGGAACCTTGGTGTCCTTGGAACAGCTAAGGGCGGTATTTGGGGAATTTTTTCCCTGGGCGGGGGACCCGGTTCTGGGGGGCCCCAAGAAACGCCCACCCACCCCTCAGTCCTCAGGGGAATATTCGGATCCAGAAAGCACCTCAGTGGTCACACCTGTGGTCCTATCAGAGGGTGAACTGCCCTCAGATGGCGAAGGCGATCAGGGGGCTCCTTTTTCACGTGATAAAGCGATAGTGGCCGCTCTGATCGCTGATATCCGCGACTCCATGCGGCTTGACCAAGCATGGGAGTCGCATGAGTCCACGTATGTTTGTGGACCACTTAAACCCCCTAGGTCCCCTAGGGCTTACCCTTATGATCAGGTGTTTGAACAGGCGGTCTTCAAGGAATGGCTACGGCCACCAAATTCCTTTGCCTTTCCTAAGAGCTTTGCTGTTCGCTACCCCTCTGAGGATAGCTTTATTAAGAGATGGGCGTCCCCAACGGTGGACCCCCCAGTGGCCCGTCTGCATAAGGCAACGACCATTCCCTTGGAGGGGTTGCCGTCTTTTAGGGAGGTGGCCGATCGCCGCACGGAGGCAGTGTCTAAGGCACTGTTCTTGTTGGCTGGGTCAGCCATGCGGCCGGCGCTAGTGACTGTGATGGCGGCACAATCTCTTCACGAGCACGCTGCCACTCTGCACACTGGTTTAACTTGTGAGTGTGCACAGGCTGAGTGAGGTGCAGCCGGTGCAACATTTGGAAGAGGGTCTCCGCTACATTTGCCATGCTGCCTTGGACCTTCTTCCCATATTGTCAAAAATGTCTGTTTTTGCAATTGTTATCAGGCGGGTGCTGTGGCTCCGCTCTTGGTCGGGTGACCAGGCTTCAAGGAAAGCTCTTGCAGATCTTCCCTTTCAGGGAGGGCGTCTGTTTGGCCCACAGTTGGATGAAATCATTAAGGATTTCACAGGGTGGAAGAGTACTTTCCTTCCAGAGCCGAAGCGACGGGATTTTCGCCGTAGGCAGGGCACTGTTTCTTCAGGTCAGAAGAAGTTTTTTCGGACGCCCGGCTCAGCGGGTAAGGGCTTCAAGTCGAGTAAGGCTGCCGCTGGGCACAGTAAAAAGTCTTGGCAGCATAAGTCCGAAAAAGCGAAGGATAAATCAACCTCCGCATGATGGGTTGCCCCTGCCCATCTTACGGGTGGGGGGCCGGTTGCTGGGATTCACAGACAGGTGGACTGCCCGCATCACCGATCGGTGGGTACTGGAGGTGGTGTCCTCCGAGTATAGGATAGAATTCATCTCTCTGCCCCCAGAAAGGTTCTTCCCTTCAAACTTGAGACTCCCTCAGGGGCGTCGGGAGGCACTTCTAGGCGCCGTTCGGGCGCTTGCCAAACAGGGAGTGATGGTACTGGTACCCATGGGGGAAAGATTTTGTGGGTTTTACTCAAACCTCTTTGTGGTGCCCAAAAAGGGTCGTGTCAGGCCAGTTCTGGAGCTGAAGGCATTAAACCGCTTCGTAAAGAGGAAGAGATTCAGGATGGAGTCCATCCGCTCGGTCGTGTCCGCCCTGCACCAAGGGGAATTCATGGCGTCCCTGGATATCAGGGACGCGTATCTCCATGTGCCAGTGTGTCACAGTCACCAGCATTTTCTACGCTTCGCAGTGGGGGACCTGCATTGCCAGTTTGTGGCACTTTCCTTCGGGTTGGCTTCATCTCCCCGAGTGTTCACCAAGGTGCAGCTCTGGAGGAGAACGTGACAATTACGATGTCCACTTTAGAGGAGTTCGGTTGGCTAATCAACCTGCAGAAGTCATCGTTGACTCCATCCTGCTGGCTGGAATACCTGGGTCTGATTCTGGACCCGGTTCAGCCAAGGGTGTTTTTACCACCAAGCAAGCTCCTGACAATTCAGGCGGCAGTGCGAACCCTGTTATCACACCAGTGGTCCTCCTTACAGTTCTGTATGCGAGTGTTGGGGCTCATGGTGTCGACTTTCGAAGCGATACCTTATGCCCAGAGTCACACTCGGCTCTTGCAGAGGGCGATTTTGTCGCAATGGGACAAATCTCCCCTATCCCTAGACAGACTGATCAGGTTGGATCATCAGTCCGGAGGATCCTTGATTTGGTGGATTCGGGCTCCGGCCCCAAAGTTGGGGAAATGTTTTCTCCCCCTCAATTGGTTGATAGTAACGACGGATGCCAGCCTATTGGGCTGGGGAGGGGTCCTGGGTCAGTTCTCTGCCCAGGGTCGTTGGTCAGTGCAGGAAGCTTGTCTTCCAATAAATGTACTGGAACTGAGAGCGATCAGGCTTTGTCTGTCCTGTCGGTCAGAAAGGCTGCGAGGCCTCCTTGTCCGGGTTCAGTCGGACAATGCCACGGCTGTGGCATATGTGAACATTCAGGGCGGAACAAGAAGCTGGGCAGCAGCCGCGGAGGCGGCTCTGATCCTTCGGTGGGCAGAACTTCACGTGCCAGCTCTCTCTACAATCTACATCCCAGGCGTGGAAAACTGGCAGGCGGACTTTCTCAGCCGCCGGACTCTGGATCAAGGGGAATGGTCCCTACATCCAGAAGTGTTCCGCCAGATTTGCCTCAAGTGGGGCACACCAGAGGTGGACCTCATGGCCTCCAGGTTCAAACACAAGATACAGACCTTTGTGTGCAGAACAAAAGATCCGCTGGCGGTCACCTCGGACGCTCTGGTAGTGCCCTGGGGTTGCTATCGGCTTCTGTACATCTTTCCTCCTCTAAAGCGTCTACCGCGGGTTCTGCGCAGGATAGAAGCAGAGGGAATCCCGACAATCCTGGTCGCACCGGATCGGCCTTGGCGCCCTTGGTACGCCGACGTAGTACGGATGGTGACAGATGTTCTGTGGCGTCTTCCACTTCGCGAAGATCTACTGTCTCAGGGGCCCATCTTGCACCCTGCTTTACCCTCGCTGGCTTTAACGGCCTGGCTATTGAGTCCCAGGTGTTGAGGGATAGGGGTGTCTCAGACTCCGTGATCCCTACTATGATTGGAAGGCCTATATTACCTGGTGCGAGGCAGGGGGTTGGAACCCCCGCTCTTATATAGTGTCCAGAGTGCTGACTTTTTTGCAGCAAGGTCTGAACAAGAACCTGGCGTTAAGTACGCTTAAGGGTCAGATTTCAGCCCTGACGGTTCTTTTTCAACGGCCCTTGGCGTCTCATTCATTGATCCGTACATTTGTACAGGGGGTACGTCATGTGGCCCCTCGGATACGGTCGTCTCTGGCACCATGGGATTTGAATCTGGTGCTTTCTGTGCTGCAGAAGCCACCATATGAAAAGATTAGGGACATTTCCTTGTGACTGTTGTCGCAGAAAGTGGCTTTTCTGGTTGCTGTCACATCCGCTAGGCAGGTGTCTTAGTTAGCAGCATTATCCTGCAAGTCACCTTACTTGGTCCTTCACAAGGACAAGACGGTTTTGCGACCTTCCCCTTCGTTTCTTCTGAAGGTGGTTTCCTCTTTTTATTTAAATGAGGATATTGTTCTTCCCTCGTTGTGCCCGCACCCGTCGCATCCCAAAGAAGTTGAACTGCATTCTTTGGATGTGGTGAGGGCTTTGCGGGTGTATTTATTTTCTACAGCTTCTTTTTGGAAGTCTGATTCTTTATTTGTGCTGACGGAAGGGTCACGCAAATGCATGGCTGCCTCGTCAACTACCATTTCTCGTTGGATAAGGAAGACTGTGACTCATGCATATGAGATTCGGGGCAAGGTTCCCCCGTGTCCAGTCACGGCTCATTCCACCAGGGCAGTTAGTACTTCCTGGGCGTTTAGACACCAAGCCTCAGTGTCTCAGGTGTGCAAGGCGGCTACTTGGGCCTCAGTGCACACGTTCTTCATGATTGACGGGACCACCTTACTCGGCACTGACCTGTGCCCCCTTGGAACGGGGCTTAGAGTATACGTACTCAGTGTCAGAAGGAATAGGTTGCTCTTTACCATCAACTGCTCCGTCGGTACGTAAACGCACTGGGAAGGCAGTCGTGTTTATTTCTTAGTCTGAAGGTTTTTCTTCGACATCTTTTATTTATGTGGGCGTTTCGGGAGTGGTGTAGGTTTCTTACGTCAAGTTGAAGAAACCCTACGCTGCCCACGCCCGTGTTGCTCCCTTCTTGTTATAGGAGTA
>BLSH010145461.1:45248-67685 GCA_018402905.1 Glandirana rugosa | reverse complement strand
GCCCCCCCCCCCCCCCAAGAGGCAGCCTCTGGATGCCCAAAGGGGCTCTCAGTTCTGGGTGTTTCTTCCAAAATTCCTCAATAAGCTCTTTGGCGTGGATGTTGTCCTCGGGTTCCCATGAGTTCTCTTTTGGGCTATACCCCTTCCACTTAACCAAGAACTGGATTGAGCCTCCCCTCTTCCTGCAGGCCAGGACAGCCTCCAACTCAAACTCCTCTTCTCCGTCAATAGGACTGGTCTGGGTGGGGCTGTTCTCCGTCCTGGAAAGGTATCCTGGGTCACCAGTTTAAGCAGAGTGACATGAAACACTGGATGGATTTGCGTGGATGGAGGCAGGACCAGCTCCTATGCCACTTTGTTGATTCTCCTTTTGACAGGAAAAGGCCCTATGTACCTGGGCCCCAGTTTTTTAGAAGGGCAGCCAGACTTGGCCAATTTGTAGATCCAACTCCCCTCTCTTCCCTTTATCAAAGTTCCTCTTAATGGTGACTTGGGCTTGGGCAAGGGTCTCCTGGAGAAGCTTATTGTTTTTGCCAAAGAATTGGGTCATTTGGGTTTTTGCGGGGTCGCAGTCTTTTGGCGGTTCGCAGATACTCCAGGTTTTTGTGGTCAGTAAAAACCAGAACAGGGTGTGAAGCTCCCTCCAGAAGATACCGCCACTCTTCCAGAGCCGACTTGATTGCCAGCAGTTACCTATCGCCTACGTTGTAATTTCTCTCCGGGGGGGAGAGTTTCCGGGAAAAGAAGGCGATGGGATGTAGCGAGGCTTTTGGACCTCGTCTCTGTGATAGGACTGCTCCCACTGCTGTTTCGGATGCGTCCACTTCTACGATGTATGGCAGCACTGGGTCCGGGCGCTTGAGGATAGGAGCAGACATGAACAGTCTTTTAAGTTGGACGAAGGCTTCTTGGGCCTCGGGAGTCCATCGGAAGCGTGAATCCTGCTTCGTGAGTTGGGTTATTGGGGTGATGACTGCTGAGAACCCCCTAATGAACTTCCGGTAGAAGTTTGCGAACCCAATAAATCGCTGAACCCCCTTTTTGTCCACGGGAGCTGGCCAATTCAGGATGGCCAAGACCTTCTGAGGGTCCATGGTAATTCCAGTCGTTGAGAGGTTGAATCCCAGGAACGAAATGTTGGCGCACTCAAAGGCGCATTTCTCTACCTTGGCATAGAGGCCGTGTGTCCTGAGACGGGTGAGCACACTTTTCACATGCCTGCGATGATCCTCCAATGACGGTGAAAAAATCAGTATGTCATCTAAATAGACGACCACAAACTGGTTCAAGAAGTCCCGGAAAATATTGTTCACTAAATGCTGGAACGTTGCAGGGGCATTGCATAGTCCGAAGGGCATCACGAGGTATTCGTAATGCCCAAACCGCGTGCAGAAGGCGGTTTTCCACTCGTCCCCTTTGCGGATACGGATAAGGTTATAAGTCCCCCGTAGATCCAACTTGGTGAAGACAGAGGCAGTTCCTAACCTCTGGAAGAGCTTGGGGACCAATGGTAGCGGGTATCGGTTCTTGATAGTAGTCCAATTGAGTTCCTGATAGTCTATACAAGGCCGAAGTGAATGGTCCTTCTTCTCCACGAAGAAGATACCGGCTCCTGCTGGGGAGGTGGATGGTCTAATGAAACCCTTTTTTAGGTTTTCATCTAAGTATGCCTTGAGGGCAACCAATTCCAATTCGGATAGGGGAAAAATCCGCCCAAACGGAACTTCGGCCCCTGGTAGGTGGTCAATTGGGCAGTCGTACGAACGGTGTGTGGGGAGGACGTCAGCTCCCTTCTTGCTGAAGATGTCCAAGAATTCATGGTAAGGTGCAGGGACGACCAGGCGGGCTTCCTGATCGACGTCTGAGTCCAAGCTGAGTACGACTGAGGGGTTTTCTGAGGGCTGAGACTGCGGTAGGCAGTGGTGCAGACAGTAGGCTGAGGAAAAGGTTATGTCCCCTGTTGCCCAGTTGACCTGGGGATTATGAGCCCCGGAGCCAAGGAAGACCCAGGGTGACTGGATGCAGAGGGATGCGATGACATCCAGCAACAGGAACTCGGCCTGGGTAAACACTGGAATGGTCTCCTGGGTGACCGTGTCTGATTTTATGGTGGACCCATTGGCTAGTCAAACGACCATAGGATGCTCCTTAGGTCGAAGGGGTACCTGGTGGTGCGCTGCAAAGGTAATGTCGATAAAACAGCTGCATGCCCCAGAGTCCAGGATGGCCTACACCAGAACAGCCCTGCTGGGCAGCTGCAGGGTAACAGGGAGCACAAGATGAGCCTTGTCACTAGGCAGATACAGGAGTCCCTCCGAGCTACTGGTGGGCCGCTTGCCGGTCTTAGCGGGACAGTCTTTCACCAGATGCCCAGAACATCCACAATACAGACACAGGTTCTGAGCTATGCGTCTTTGGCGTTCCACCGGGGTTAAAGGCGAGCAACGGCGCTCGATAGGCAGGGGTCCCAGGTGGTCTGGACTTGGGCTCCTTGACCTCTGCCAGGGTAAACGTTCTGTTCCAGCAGATCTCTCGGCCCTGCGTTCCTGCAGTCGGCGATCGATCTGGATGGCCAGATCGATCAGGGCATCTAGGTTGTGTGGAACCCCGACGTGAGCCAGCTCGTTTTTGAGCGGCTCCGAGAGACCCAACCGGAACTGATGACTGAGAGCTGCCCCATTCCAGGCAGTATCGGCGCTCCATCGCCGGAATTCAGACACATACTCCTCTGCCGGTGGCCCTGTCAGAGGACGTGGAGGGCTGCCTCTGCTATGGCTGCCGGGTAAGGATCTTCATACAATCGGGCCATCGCTTGGAAGAACCGGCCCAAGTTGGAGACCTCAGGTGCCTTTTGCTCCAGCAGGTGGTGTGCCCAGGTCTGGGGTTCCTCTCGGAGAAGGGAGATCACTAACCCCACTTTGGTGGCTTCCAGTGAGAAAGTCCGGAGCTGCAGGGCAAAGTACAGTTCACAGGAATTGCGGAATGCCCAGAACTTCCTGCGGTCTCCTGCAAACCGCTCGGGCATGGGCACCTCAGGGTCATTAGGTAAGACCTCTATGGTACATGGGGCCAATTGGCCGGAACTGGCTGGTGCAGTGCTGGAAAGTTCCTGCAATCTCCTTTGAAGGTGATTGTATCCCTCCTGCAAGTTCTTAACAGCCTGGGTGAGGCCCGTAAGGTGTGTGCACAGCTCATCCACAGGAGAGGTCCCCTTCGCAGACTTAGGCATGGCTGTCTGTTACTATCACGTACCTGGCAGATGAGTCTGACTTATGCAGGGGATCGCCTCTCTTGCGGCCCTGGTTCGAGAACCCCTGGTAGTGTAGACAGGGAGCTCAGGAGCACAGGGGGGCACGAGGGCTGTACTGGACCACTTGATGATAGGTGCAAGTCCACTGGGCTTGTGCAAGTAGAAGAGTAGTCGTACAGTCCGGGTTGGCAGCAGGTTGGCTTATGCGGTACAAGAGGAGTTGGCAGGTGGGTAGTCGGGTGCAGACAGGGTCGGCAACGTGCGGGCAGCAAAGGTACAAGAGGGCTAGGCAGAAGAGTCGTCATAGGCAGGCCGGGATCAGGGCAGGCAGATAGCAGCAAAGTCCAAAGGTAGCCGGGGTCACAGGAACAGGATGTCACTCAGAAGCAGACACGGGGGTCACTGGTGCAAGGCGGGCAAGCTCACAGGTCACTGGAACACTGTAGAATGGACAGCACTTGCTACAGGAAGCACACTTTTTAAATTGAGCTGCCCGGCCCCGCCTCCTCCGGGAACGCGAGGAAACAACAACAAACTGCAAACAAGTCCACAGCACCGTCTTCTTCTAACATAGGGGCCCTGAAAGAGTATATAGATGAAAACTTGCAAAAAGGATTCATCCGCCCTTCCACGTCCCCAGCCGGTGCGGGGATCTTCTTCGTGGAGAAGGATTGCTCGCTCAGATCCTGTATCGATTACCAGGACTTGAACAAGATCACGGTGAAGAACCCCTATCCCCTTCCCTTGGTGCCAGAACTTTTTCAGAGACTGCGTTCTGCCACCATCTTCACCAAGCTGGACTTAAGGGGAGCTTACAACCTGATCCGCATAAGGGAAGGGGATGAATGGAAGACAGAGTTCCGCACCCGGTTCGGCCATTTTGAGTATTTTGTTATGCCCTTCGTGTTGTGCAACGCCCCGGCTACCTTTCAGTTCTTCAATAACGACATCCTTAGGGACCTCCTGGATGTCTTCGTGATTGCTTACCTGGATGACATCCTAATCTTTTCACCATCACTTGAGGTTCATCGGAAGCATGTCAAAGAAGTTCTCAGTCGCCTCCGCCAGCATAAGCTCTTTGCTAAATCAGAGAAATGCGAATTTGAGCGCCAGAGTATCCAATTCCTGGGACTGATCATCTCCCCGAGTGCTATTGAAATGGATCCCCAAAAGGTTTCCGCAATTCTGTCCTGACCTGCACCAACTGATAAGAAGGGGGCCAGCGGTTTGTTGGATTCTCCCACTTCTACCGCAAGTTTATTCAGAACTTCTCAGGCATAATCTCCCCCATCACTCAGCTTACTAAACAGGGGGTCCGGTTCTCCTGGTCCCCGGAAGCTCAAGCCACCTTTGAGACACTCAAGGGACTCTTTACATCTGCCCCAGTCCTGTGTCATCCAGACCCCACTCTCCCCTACATCCTGGAAGTGGATGCCTCGGAGAACGCTGTTGGGGCAGTCCTTTCCCAATGTTTGGGTCTTAGGAGCTCTGTCCAGTTGGTGGCCTTCTTCTTGAGGAAGTTGGCCCTAGCAGAGAGGAACTACGATGTAGGTGATCGGGAGCTCCTGGCCATAAAGGCCGCCCTAGAAGAATGGAGATACCTGCTGGAAGGTGCAGTCCATCCAATACCGATATACACGGATCATAAGAACCTCGAGTATCTCAAAACGGCAAAATGCCTCAGACCCCGTCAGGCCCGGTGGGCATTGTTCTTCTCGAGGTTCACCTTCCACATCACCTACCGCCCAGGGTCAAAAAACACTAAACCCGATGCGCTGCCGTGCATGTATGAGGATGCTAGGGAACCAACTGCACCTGATACCATCCTGCCAGCCAGGTTACTCCTCACAGATCTCCTTCCTCAGTTAAAGTAGGCCTCCGCAAGGGTATCTAACCCCACCAAGAGCACTCTGCAGGCAGAGATGGCCTTTTGTGGAAAGGAAGTCGAATTTTTGTTCCAGAGGAGATCCGTATTACTGTTCTTGGCCTCTGTCATGACCACCCCTTAGTGGGTCATTTTGGAGTCCACAAGACCATAGAGTTGGTGCAGCGCACTTTCTGGTGGCCCAACCTAGAAAAGGACTGCAAGGGTTGTCAGGTCCTGTCCTGTCTGCACCCGAAACAAGGTCTCCCGAAGGAAGGCTTGAGGTCTACTCCAACCATTACCAGTACCAGAGAGGCCATGGGCCAGAATTTCCATGGACTTTATAGTGGAACTACCCCCCTCCAAAGGTTGTACAGCCATTTTTGTGGTGGTTGACCGATTGACAAAGATGGCCCATTTCGTGCCCCTAAAGGGTACACCCTCTGCCAGGGTGTTCATCAAGGAGATTGTCCGGCTCCATGGTGTGCCTATCGATGTTGTATCCGACCGGGGGGTGCAATTTACCTCGAAGTTCTGGAGAGCACTGTGCGACATTCTCAGCATCAGCCTTTCATTATCTGCTTACCATCCGCAGTCCAACGGGCAAACAGAGTGGACAAACCAAACCCTGGAACAGTATCTTCGCTGTTTCTCCTCATTTGTCCAGGATGACTGGGTGTCCCTCCTACCAATGGCAGAATTTGCCTACAATAACGCCTGCCATTCAACCACCAAACAAATGCCCTTCTTCGCAAACCTGGGCTTCCATCCTAACTTCCTGCCTGACTTAGTCCCCGAATCCTCAGTACCTGCTGCTCTAAACACTGTGGACTGCTGCAGGACGCTATGAGCAAGGCTCCGCAGGACAGTAAAAGAGCATTTGACAAGAGGAGGAAAGGGGAGCAGAGTTTGCAACCAGGAGACCGGGTATGGCTGGCAACAACCAATCTAAAGCTGGCATGCCCATTAAGGAAGCTGGGCCCTAAATACGTGGAACCATTCCCAGTAAAGAGGAAAATCAATGAGGTTTCCTATGAACTTTTGCTACCTGCAAGCTTAAAGGTCCACCCAGTGTTCCATGTCTCCTTATTAAAGCCAACAGTGCCCCTTCCCCAATCGCCAGACATGACCACCTGAACCTGTAATGGTTGACGGGGAAGAGGAGTTTGAGGTGGAAGCTATATTGGACTGCAGGAAGAGGAGGGATCAAACACAATACCTAATTAAGTGGAAAGGCTTTGGACCAGAGGAAAACTCTTGGGAGCCTGAACAAAATCTGCACGCCTCGGACCTGATAAGAGAGTTCCTTCAAAACCACCCATTAAAAAGAAGACAATTGGGCATCCGGAGGCTGCCCCTGGGGGGGGGGGGGGGTAATGTTAGGAGAAATCCTGCCTTATTTGGACTTACTAGCGCCAGACGGCTCTATTTCAACAGGATACACCTTGCAGCAAGTGCTCTCTGATCTTCAGCGTTACCTGTACTAACCTGCAACCTGTTAACCTGTCCTGAACCTGTTACCGACCCGGCTTGTTTATGACCCTCCTGCTGTCTGCCTGCTCCCAATCCCAGCTTGTCTACGACCACACTCCTGCCTGATCCTCTGATACCTCTGCTGCCCGCCTGTTGACGACCCTGCTTGGAACTGACCGCCCACCTGTCTGCTCCTCTTGTACTATACCACCAGCCTGTTGCCGAACCTGCTTTCACCTGACTCCGCTCTTGTGCTTGTTGCCATCCAGACCTCAGTGGCTTCCAGCTCTGCAGTATCCCAGCTCAACTGGGTCGCTCCTATATAACTACACCTTCCACCCGCAGGTCATCTCCACCTCCAGCGGTCCCGCGGACCTCCTGCTGGCGAACATTGTTGGACTGTCACAGGCACTCATACCTCACCGTGCTCTTGTGGCCACTGTCTCAACCCCAGCGGTCCCTCAAACCGGGGTCGTAGGAGAGGCTGTCCCCTGCCGTCAGGCTCCCTACCTGGTAAGTAACACAATTACTTTTTCGGACCATGCTGCAAAAAGCTTGACCCTCTGTATGTCACCAAAGCGAATATGGCGGTTGAACGAATACATTTTAGACAATAAGACTGCAATGGGGACTCTGTCTAACACACTAACACTATAATTTGAAACAAATTTGCCTGATGGGGTGTCCAGAAGGGTGATATGGGAAGCTCACAAAGCTGTAATTAGAGGGGAAATGATCTCACAAGGGTCGCATATTAAAAAAGCAAGACAGAAGGAAATCAGAGAATTAATAGAAGAAATCCATAAATTGGAGATAAAACATAATGCCCAACTTGATGGGACGGACATGCAGAGATTGGAGACTCTACGATCCGACCTGTCTAAGTGCCTAGACCGGGGCGTGGTCTCAGAGTGAAGACGCGTGGAGCTCCTGGCCCGTGGCCCTCTTGCAGTGACTCAGCACAGCCTTAACCCACATTTATTTCTCCTTCAATGACCAAGGGAGTTCGAGAACTAAACCCTCTATGGCACACGCCTTCCAGACATGGATCGATTCCTGATCCCGCTGCAGCTGGCCGCCTCTACACCAGACCCGACCAAGATGGCGCCGGCGGCAGCCACAAGTTCGGAGCACAGTCAGCCAGCCGCCAAGGTAGAGAGAGCACGGGGGAACAGCGACAATGACTTGCCACCATTATCCCCTCCCAGCGACCTCTCGCCCTGCCTGCCTCTCTCACTCTCCCTCGCCTCCATCTGCAGCCCGGGGGAAGACATCTGCGGATCTCCGCCTGACACGGAGAACAGTCGAAAGGACCCTTGGAGCTCCAAGCCCTCCCGACATCAGAGTGCAGCAGTGGGGGCCCCCCTGGTCACACCGACACTTGAGAGGATTTTAACTTGCTGGCCTCCCGCATGGAAGCAGCACTCTGGGGGGAGCTGGCAGGGGTTAAACAGGAGGTAGCAGAAGTGTCCACCCGGGTCACATCGCTGGAAGAGGATTCTGCATCCCTACATAATGCTGTCTCCAGCTTACAAGTAGCGTAAGATGAAGTGTCAGACCTAGTAGCCCAACTACACCTGCTACTTGATGACCTGGAAAATCGGAACCGCAGGCGTAACATCAGAATCCGCGGTCTCCCAGAAGCCACACAGCAAGGAGGTCTTAAAACAACAGTGACTGCCATATTTAATCAGTACCTGAAGCGCCTCCCAGAGGCTAACATTGACATTGACAGGGTCCATAACACCCTAGGTCCCAGGAACATAGCTGATGACAGACCTAGAGACGTCCTTTGCTGTCTCCATAATTACGCTATAAAGGAAGACATTTTGCAAAATGCTTGCCGTAAAGATCCCACTGACTTTGATGGAGCCCAGGTCCTCCTTTTGCCGGACATAGGAGATGCGTAGGTGTATGAAACCCCTGCTAGAAAAATGTAACGAATTAGGGATAACCTACAAATGGGGCCACCCCTTCCATTTGATTGCTCGGAAGGGGAACTGCTCATTTACCCTAAGACATCCCTCAAACTTGCTGGCTTTCTTCAGCTCTCTGGAAATGCCCCCGGTGCCTGTTCCCAATTGGCTGACATTCGTTCTACCAACAGGCAACGCCGACGCGGTGCCAACTAGCAGGCCCCAACGATCCCGAAGGAATCGCCGGCAACAACGCAGAAGACAACCAGTGCCTCAAGATAATGAAGCCTGAATATTTGCTGCAACTATGTCTTACAGGACTGCTTCTCCCCCCCCCCTTTTTTTTTTTTTTGCTGCTGATGCCTTCCCACCCCACGAGACAGCTCAAAAGTGATCCCTTCTGGGGGACCACAGGAGCACACAAGTAGTTGTTCTCCTGGCATGACTAATGCACCAGGAGCTTTTGTTTGACATTATGCCATGTCTGTTTGGGATCAGATGTTGCTGTACCTGTTGGGGGCTGTCTTGGCCTATGCCCTGGTCTTGATCAAGCACCAGTCACCCAATCACCCATGAGCTGTCTTGCACTTATAATGGTTGGGAGGGTCGGACGGGCCTGTGGCGGTAGTCTGGGGCAGTTGTACCTTATGAGTTGTACCTGGGGGAGTTCGCTGGCTGCCCCGGTGAGTGCGGGCCTCGTGGCACCAGTCGGAGCGGATCTGGTGTGGAGGGACACAGTTATGGCTTTGAGCCCAGAGAAGGGGATGTTTTTTCCCTTTTTTTTGGCCAATTTATGGGGGTGGGTGGGGGAGAGGGAGGGAGGAGGAGGAGAGAAAAAGAATGATAATAGGGGGAATAGGGGGAAAATAATTTATTTTGGTGACTTATTCGGACGGAGGTGGGTTGACCTCGCACGGAGTTATGCCAAGAAAACGTGGGTCTCCTTAGGGGGACTTTTCAAAAGCTGGAACATTATCTGTATCCCATGGGTCTCGACCCTGGGTGATGTAATTGCCTCCACTTTCTGCTCCCTCACCGCTTTAGGATGCTCCTCCCTGGAATCTATGTTGATACACTAAGGGGTTTCCCCCTTTTTTTTTCTCTTTTTTCGTTTTGTTGGCTTGTTGTATTTTCCTCCTGTTCTTACTTGTTATTTACATGTCTGAGAAGAACTCATTGTAGTATTTCCCCTTCGGGGGTTGACCACCGCTGAGCTGCGGGGTGATCCCCATGGTCTGGGGGCCGACCTCTGAAGTGCCTTACCTCCTCCCCCATTAGGCCCTTGCTTCCCACTCCGGCAGTAGTTCTCCAACTGGAGACTTAGTTTGCATCACCCTTTCTAGCACATTTTTGTTTTTTGCACCGCTTCCGACGACGTCTTATGATGAAACGCATAAGCCGGGGCTACAGTGTACACCGCACGTCACGTCCGAGACTGGTGGTCTAAGCTAGTGGAGCGCAAGTCGGCGGAGGAGGAAGGAGTTCCATACCTTCCTCAACAGCAGTGGAGACTGCCTGATTTTGTATCACCAGCCGGGGATGCTTTTAATTCCTTTTTCCTGCATGCATTTTATATAAATAAAAGAACCTTTTTTTTACGGAATTACGCTATTTTGGAATCCTTGTTCTTTATATATGAAATGCCATCGGAGGGTGTCCTATGAGCTGATGACTGGAACTTGGATGCATAAGCACAGGATTGGAGCACAGGATTAAAGACCCCATCGGCTTTACGCGGGTTACCCCTGCAGGGGTGTAAAGATGTGGTGAGTAGGGACCCGAGAGGGGGAGCACGCGTGAAAATCACATTGTCGTTACATGCACAGATGAAGCACTAAAGTCACTTTTGGATTTCTCCATTGACGTTGCTATTACTTCATATATTTTTAACACACGATTGTTTATACTATCTTTTTAATTTTTTCTATTTTTTGGAGAACATATGTCACACAATATAAGTGTCTGGACTTTTACTATGATGGATTAGATGTTATTTATGGAATACCTTTTGCCACTATAATCTATGAGTTGTTTATTTACATTTATGATTGCACATTGCACATATTGGTGTCACATATACATACGAAAGTACACATGTTTTTTTTCGTACTGACACGCTCTAGGCATTTAAAAGACAGCGCCATTCCTTCTTTACCTATCAATATTTTTGTTTCCTCGTTTACCTTATTAACCTTATCACCTATCTTTCTCCTCGTCTTTTCTCCTACTTTTCTTTTCTGTCATATCTTCTCCCCATCCCTTCTACCACTTCATTTATTTACTATTTCTTTAGCGAGGGTCGGTGAAGGGGACTTCATTTTCCGCAATGGCACTGAGGGTTCTTTCCTGGAACGTGAAGGGACTGAACGTTCCGGAAAAGAGGTCCGACTGTCTTGCTGATTTATGGAGACAACGCCCCCAAGTGGTATTCTTACAGGAGACCCACTTCCGGGCAGAAAAAATCCCTAAACTGCACAGTAAACATTTCCCAGTGGCCTATCATAGCGTGTCACCCTCATATAAATCCAAAGGTAGTATCCTACTGGCCAAAACCTTACCTTGGCAATTTCTGGACCTCCATTCTGATCAGGAGGGTAGATACCTCTTTCTAAAAGGAAAAATCCAATCACAGATGTTCACCCTGGCAAACATATACCTCCCAATGTGGATCAGATAACGGTGCTGGAAGGGTGTATATCCTCCCTAGCTACCTTCGCCGAAGGGACGCTGGTGATTGGAGAAGACTTAAATTTCACAGTTGACCCAAGCAAGGATTCCTCAATGGGGGCCTCCACCCTATCGCAGAGGTCCAGAACACAATTGAAAGAATTGTTGCACAGCCATCAGCTAGTGGATATATGGCGTATCCTGCACCCGCTAGAGAGGGACTATTCTTTTTTCTCGCCTGTACACAGATCATATTCCAGAATAGACCTTTTCCTGGTGTCCCACGCAATGATCCCAAGAGTCTCTAGGGCAGACATAGGCCGCATCACAATATCGGATCACGCTCCAATCACACATGTTAATTCTTAACATTACAACACCCGACTTCTGGATCCGCCAATTGAGGGAGTAGGGCCTCTCTTTTTTGAGACGAATAGGGACTCTGTCTCCAGCCCTCTATCCCTATGGGCCACATACAAATGTTACATTACAGGGGTGCTTATTAAGCACGGCCACAGGCTCAAGAAGGCAAGAGCAAAAATATTATCGGACCTATTTTCTAAATTGCATGAATGTGAAAAACATCATAAAAGTCATCTTGACGCGATCACTGAAGCAGAAAGAGCCCGAATACGAGAACAGATTAGAGAACTATTCCAGGCAAAGACTAGACTGCTAGCAACCTAGGGTGTTTTACGAATATGGGGACAGGTGCAGCAGAGCACTAGCTAACGCTTTAAGAACCCAACGTGGGTTATCTTACATCCCGGCCTTGACTACCTCCGGAGGCCCCAAAATCCATACCTCTCAGGAAATGGCAGAGCTATTCCAGGAATTTTATACCTCTCTTTACAACTTGCATCCCTTTCCCGCTGCAGTCCAGACCCCAGACATGTTAGAAAAGTTAGACGCCTACCTGCTGAATGCTAACCTGCCCACCCTAACTGAGGAGGAAGTTGACCATTTATCCCCACCAATTACTACAGAGGAACTCTCAAATGCACTAGCTGGTTCTCCAGGAGGGAAAGCACCGGGCCCAGATGGTTTCACCGTCTTGCACTTTAAAACCTTTCACAACCAGCTGGCAATGCATTTCCTTGCCGCCTTCAATGCAATCTTAGAGGGCCATGCTGTACCCCCTGATCTCCTGAGAGCAAGCATCTCGGTCATTCCCACATCAGGGAAGGACCCACTCCTCTGTGCCAGTTACAGACCCATCTCTCTTTTTAACTGTGACCTCAAATTGTTCACAAAAATACTGGCAGAGAGACTGGGCATGATAATACAGCCTGTCATTCCCTTCGATCAGGTCGGCTTCATTCGCAACAGAGAGGCACGTGACAACACAATCCAGACAGTGGATGTTATAGCCAGAGTCAAACACCTTAATACTCCATTTATCCTGTTATCAACCGACGCTGAAAAAGCGTTTGATAGGGTAAACTGGTCTTTTCTTCTAGCCACACTGAGACACATAGGGATGCCTGCACCGTTTCTGTCCTGGATAGCAGCACTTTACTCGACCCCCACCGCCACAGTCAGGGTCAATGGGGTGTCCTAGGAGTCCTTCGTTTTAGGGAATGGAACGTGACAGGGGTGTCCGCTTTCCCCACTTTTATTTATTCTGTCATTAGAACCTCAATTGCAGCATATTAGGCTCAACCCGGACATCAGAGGACTGGGGACCTGTTTTTACCATCACAAAGTTGCCGCTTACACGGATGACCTTCTGTTTTATATAGCAGACCCTGTAGTCTCCCTACCTGTCCTATTAGTCGAACTGCATGTCTATGGGGACCTATCAGACTTTAAAGTCAACCTGCAAACCTCTGAAGCTCTCAAAATTACTCTAGCGCCAGAAGCCCTCGATCGCCTCAGTAGTAACTTCCCATTTCGCTGGACCACACAGTCCATCTAATATCTGGGAACCAAAATTCCTGCCAACCTTCATCTCATCTGCCAATATAACTTCCAACCTTTACTGAACATTTTTTCAGCTGACCCAGACAAATGGAAAAATCTAGCCATCTCATGGTTTGGCCGTTGCAACGTTCTGAAGATGAACGTAATGCCAAGATTGTTGTATCTTCTACAAGCCCTACCAGTTAAGATTCCGAGGATCTTCTTTAATAGACTCCAGTCCCTCTTTATCAATTATGTTTGGCGGGGTAAACCTTCCCGGCTCAAGAGACCCCTTGTTATGTACCTGGTGGTCGAGTCTGACTTGTGCAGGGGACAACCTCTCTTGCGGCCCTGGTTCGATGACCCCTGGTAGTGGAGACA
This sequence comes from Glandirana rugosa, assembly GCA_018402905.1. Classification (NCBI taxonomy): domain Eukaryota; kingdom Metazoa; phylum Chordata; class Amphibia; order Anura; family Ranidae; genus Glandirana; species Glandirana rugosa. Next base: position 54,232 of record BLSH010145461.1, on the reverse strand, counting down.
GGGAATGCTGGAGCACAGGGGAGCATGAGGACTGCATATAGTCTCTGGTGGTATCTGAGAATCCGCTGGAGCTCGTGCAACAGAAGGGTAGTAATGCAGGCTAGGTCATTAACAGGCTGGCGGTGAAGTACAGAAGGATCAGGCAGGCGGATGGTCGGGTTCAGGCAGGGTCAGCAACATGCGGGCAACAAAGGTACAAAGGCAAAGAGTAGTCGTAGACAGGCCGGGGGTCAGGGCAGGCAGACAGCAAACAAAGTCCAAGGGGAGCCGGGGTCACAGAAGTCTCTTCAAAGTAAGACACGGGTCACAGGATACTGGAACGCTGTAGAACGGACAGCATCTGCTGCAGATTCTCACAGGCTTCAAATAGGGCCATTTGGCGCCACTTCCGTCGCGTGCACGCGCACGGGAGAGCACACGCATGTACGCGCGCGGGCACGCGCAAACGCGCACAGGTGAGCGCACCACCGCGGAAGACCGTGAAAAGCACTAATGTCCCCTAACATTGCCCCCCAAGGGGCAGCCTCCAGACTGGACCCTCTTGGTTGGATGTCTTCTCCAAAATGCCCTGATTAGCTCTCTAGCATGCATGTGGTTCTCCGGCTCCCAGGAGCTTTCTTCAGGCCCATAGCCTTTCCACTTTACCAGGAATTGGATGATGCCCCCTCTCCTCCTGCTGTCGAGGATGGCCTCCACCTCAAATTCCTCCTCTCCATCCACCAAGACCGGTTCTGGTGGGGCTGTGTTGCACCCAGGGAAGAGGTCCTTGACCACTGGCTTGAGCAGGTTCACGTGGAAGACTGGGTGAATGTGGAGTGAAGTGGGTAGATCCAGTTCAAATGCGACATTGTTAATTTGTCTTTTTACTGGGAAGGGCCCAATTTATTTTGGCCCCAGTTTCCTGGAGGGGCAGGACAGCCTCACATTCTTTGTTGAGACCTGTTGGCCTGGTTGCAGTTCCAATTCTCCTCGTTTTCCCTTGTCAAAATTTTTCTTACTGAGTGCTTAGGTCTGGGAAAGAGTTTCCTGTAACCGTTTACTGTTTTCCTCCAGAAACTGAGTGACTTCTAGTACAGCAGGTACAGAGCTCTCTGTTGGCAGGCCAGGTAAGAAGGTAGGATGGTAGCCGAGGTTCGCCCAGAATGGGGTTTGCTTGGTAGCAGAATGAATGGAGTTATTGTATGCGAACTCGGCTACTGGCAACAGGCAAACCCAATCATCCTGAGAGTAGGCAGAGTAGCAGTGGAGATATTGCTCTAGGGTTTGATTAGTTCTCTCCGTTTGACCGTTTGACTGCGGGTGATATGTGGAGGAGAAGGCAAGATTAATTCCTAAGGAAGAGCACAGAGACCTCCAGAAGCGGGACGTAAACTGCACTCCTCAGTCCGAGACTATGTTGCTGGGGATGCCATGAAGGTGGACCACCTCTTTGAGGAAAAGGTCAGCTGTTTAAGCTTCTGTGGGGGTGCCCTTCATGGGTATGAAGTGAGCCATCTTTGTGAGGCGGTCTACCACCACAAGAATGGTACTGAAGCCTGTAGATGGAGGCAACTCAGCTATATAGTCCATCGAGATATGGGACCAGGGTCGTTCCGGGATGGGTAATGGATTCAGCAGACCCCAAGCTTTAGACCTCTCAGTCTTGCTCTTGGCACAGACGGGGCAGGCACTCACATAGTCCTTGCAGTCCTTGTTCAGACAAGGCCACAAAAATGAGCGGGAAAGCAGCTCTGCTGTCTTACGACCCCCAAAGTGCCCGGCTAGTTTGAGGTCGTGGCAGAGTTCAAGCGCTGTTAGGCGCAGCTCCTGTGGGATGAAAAGTCGGTTGCCTGACCACCACCACAGTCCGTCCTTTATGGTGAGCCCCTGATCCGGCGGCATGGTGCAACCGACTAAGGATCATCTGATCCGGGTAAGGAAGTCCTCTTGTGTCAGCAGAAAGCTATTGGCAGGTAGGATGGTGTCTGGAGGAGAGGAATCTTCTGGGTTCTGGACAGGGCGTCCGGCTTCACATTTTTAGCCCCAGGCCTGTATGTTTTGTGCAGTTGGAACCTCGAGAAGACTAGCGCCCACCTTGCCTGGCGAGGTTTGAGCCTCTTAGCTGTCCGCAGGTACTCGAGGTTCTTATGGTCTGTGAAGACCAGAACAGGGTGAGTAGCTCCTTCCAGAAGGTAACGCCATTCCTCCAGGGCGGATTTGATTGCCAGCAGCTCCCGGTCACCAACGTCGTAGTTCTTCTCAGGGTGAGAGCTTCCGGGAGAAGAAGGCAATGGGATGGAGCGCGGCCTTAGGGCCTAGTCTCTGAGAGAGAACTGCTCCCACTGCTGTCTCAGATGCCTTCACCTCAAGGACATAGGGCAGAGCCGGGTCTGGGTGTTTGAGGGCGAGAGCAGAGGTAAACAGCTCCTTAAGTCTTGTGAAAGCCTCTTAGGCTTCAGGAGTCCAACAGAAATGAGAATTCTGTTTCGTGAGCTGGGTGATGGACGCAATGACCGCCCAGAATCCCTTAATGAACTTTCGGTAGAAGTTTGCGAATCCTACGAACCGTTGGACACCCTTCCTGTTGGCTGGCGCAGGCCAGTCTAAGATGGCTGAGACCTTCTGCGGGTACATGGTTATCCCTGTGACCAAAATGTCAAAGCAGAGGAAGGAGATGCTGGTACATTCAAAATCGCATTTCTCCTCCTTGGCGTATAGGCCATGTTGCCGAAGGCGGGCAAGCACACATTTCATGTGCCTGCGATGTTCCTCCAGGGAAGGGGAGAAGATTAAGATATCGTCCAGATAAATCACTACGAATTGATCTAGATAGTCTCTGAAGATATCGTTCACCAGGTGTTGAAACGCATTGCAAAGTCCAACTGGCATAACTAGGTATTTGTAGTGACCACACCTGGTTCGGAAGGCCGTCTTCCACTCATCCTCTACCATATGTGGATGAGGTTGTATGCTCCGCGGAGGTCCAACTTTGTGAACACAGCTGCAGTTTCTAACCTCTGGAAAAGGTCAGGGACCAGAGGCAGGGGGTACCGGTTCTTGATGGTGATCCTGTTAAGATCCCGGTAGTCTATACAGGGCCTGAGGGAATGGTCTTTTTTCTCCACAAAGAAGATTCCTGCTCCGGCAGGTGAGGTAGATGGTCTGATGAATCCCTTTTCTAGGTTCTCATTAAGGTAGGCCTTGAGGGCCACTAGCTCTACCTCAGACAAGGGGAAGATCCGACCGAAGGGAGCCTCGGCTCCGGGCAGGAGGTCAATTGGACAGTCGTATGACCTATAGGGTGGGAGGACATCAGCTCCCTTGTTACTGAACACGTCCAGAAAGTCATGGTAAGGTATGGGTAAAGCCAGGCGGGTGTCCCGGTCGTGTTCAGTGTCCAGACAGAGTACGGGTGATGGGGTTTCAGAAGGTGATGGCAGACAGTGCTGAAGGCAGTAGGGTGAACTGAACCACACTTCCCCTGTGGCCCAGTCAATGTGGGGGTTGTGTATCCAGAGCCAGTGGAGGCCCAAAATGACTGGAAATAGAGGGGATGCAATGGTGTCCAGCAGCAGAAATTCTAAGTGTCCCCCCACTGTCTTGGCGGGTACAGGAATGGTCTCCTGGGTGACGTTGCCGGATTTAATAGTGGTTCCGTTGGCCAGCTGGATGGGATGGTCTTTGGGTCGAAGTCGGATCTGGTGGTTGGCTGCAAAAGTAACGTCAACAAAGCAACTGCAAGCTCCTGAATCGATAACTGCCTGCACCCAGGTATCCCCACTGGGGAGCTGTAGTAATAGAGAGATGACAAGGTGAGCTTTGATGCTTGGTATGTACATCAGGCTTTCCCGGGTAGGGGTGGCCCGTTTGTCGGCCTTAGCAGGACAATTCTTTACCAGATGCCCAGGCCCTCCACAGTATAGGCAGAAGCTGAGGGCCATGCATCTCTGACGCGTTTCTGAGGTCAATGGTGGGCGGAGAAACCTGATTTGTATGGGTTCGGACTGGTCTGGTGGAGCGGAAGAGGCAGCCGGACTGGAATCAGGACAGCTGGGGATTCTGGGCATCATCCTGGTAAGGCGTGCAGCCCCGTGGACCTCTCAGCCCTGCGTTCCCGCAGGCGCCAATCAATCTGTATGGACAGATTGACCAGGGCGTCGAGGGTAGGAGGCATCCCAACGTGAGCCAGCTCGTCTTTGAGCGGCTCTGAGAGGCCCAGCCTGAATTGATAACGGAGAGCCTCTGCGCAGACCCGGGCATGTCAGTTACTGTCATGTACCTGGTGGTAGAGTCTGACTTGTGCAGGAGACAACCTCTCTTGTGGCCCTGGTTCGAGGACCCCTGGTAGTGGAGATCTGATAAGAGCTTCTACATTCCTTGGAACTTCTGACTGGGTAAGTCCACCAGTTGTTTTCCCCACCTTGAATTCCTCAGTTTTGGGCAAGTGGAAGATATTACAACTGACACATTTTCTACGTTCCCTCCCAAACCCTGTAAATTTCCGTAGACAGCCAAACTCATTTAAAGACCTCTGCCTGGGAGACGATCCCCTACGGAGGGTTCTTTCCCTCTCTTATGGCATTTTACTTGCGGCCTCCTCCCAACATGACCCCCCTTACCTGAGTAAGTGGGAGAGAGACCTCAACACTACCTTCTCAGAAGATCAAAAGAACCACATACTTTTCTTTGCTCACAAGTCTTCTTGCAGATCGTTCACAAACTTACAGAGATTTCACTTTTGGATAATCCAGCAGCCGTACTTCTTAATTTAACCCCTATGTCCAGCAAAAGATACAGAAAATCCTTGTTGAAACACCTGTTAAACGCAGCCAAGGCGTGCATTCCTAGCATGCACAAACAACAATCCCCGCCTATGTTGCGGCAATGGTTTCCCAGGGTGAACGACATCCAACAGATGGAAGCCTTGACAGCTGCCCTCAGAGATAAGACAGATGAGCAGAACACAGGCTGGCTATATTGGGACATGTTCCGATATTCAGAAGATTATTTGACATATTCATTCATTCAGAGAGAGCCAAGACCGTAAGGTTAAAAATAAATATAGATATTTCTCCCATCGGTTCTATGAGCAAGAAAATAAATGCGGAAAATTACTAGCAAGACAATTAAAGGAACAAGACCAACGCCCTGTACACAACCTGAAAGACCAGAATAAACAGATAGTAGATTTGCAAACAATAGCAACTGAGTTCCGGAAGTTCTATAAATCCCTGTATAATATTAACCAGCAACCAATGGAGGAAGTAGAGGAGGAATTTAGGAATAAAATACGGGAATATTTAAAAGAGTCAGGGATGCCGGGTAAGCCCTAGAGGAGATAGAAAAGAAGGAAGCACAGAGAAGCGCCACTCAGTAACATGATTTTATTATCCATAGAACAAGCTAAAAACACTTACATGTAAAAAAGGAAGTAACAGCTCCTCAAGATGTGTCTTTGAGCAGCTCTGAGAGGCCCAGCCTGAATTGATAACGGAGAGCCGCATCGTTCCAGGCTGTGTCAGCGTTCCAGCGCCGGGAATTCGGAGGCATATTCTTCCACTGTGCGGTGGCCTTGCTGAAAGGCGTGAAGAGCTGCTTCTGCCATGGCCGCTAAGTGGGGATCTTCATAGAGCTGAGCCAACGCTTGAAAAAGCCGGTCCAAACTGGTAGTCTCCGGGCTTTCTGTTCCAATAGGCGATGGGCCCATGCTTGTGGTTCCTCCAAGAGCAATGAAATCACCAGCCCCACCTTAGTCGCCTCCACTGAAAAAGTCCGGGGTTGGAGAGCGAAATACAACTCTGGTCTGTCCTGGGACCAATCCTATTCAATTTATTCATAAATGATTTGGAGAACGGGGTGAAGAGCTCAATCTCTATATTTGCAGATGATACCAAGCTAAGCAGAGCAATAAATTCTCCACAGGATGTGGAAACACTGCAAGAAGATCTAAATAAATTAATGGGGTGGGCAGACAAGTGGAAAATGAGATTTAACGTAGAAAAATGTAAGATAATGCATTTGGGTACCAAGAACATGAACGCAAATTACTCACTAGGGGGAGAGCCCCTGGGGGAATCAAGGATGGAAAAAGACCTAGGGGTCCTAGTAGAGAACAGGCTCAGCAGTGGCATGCAATGCCAAGCTGCTGCAAGCAAAGCTAACAAAGTGTTGGCATGCATCAAAAAAGGGATTAACTTCAGGGATAAATCAATAATTCTCCCACTATACAAGTCCCTCGTGAGGCCGCACCTGGAGTATGCCGTCCAGTTCTGGGCACCGGTCCTCAAGAAGGACGTCCTGGTATTGGAAAGGGTTCAGAGAAGGGCAACAAAGCTAGTTAAGGGATTAGAGGACCTAAGTTATGAGGAAGGATTACAGGCACTGAACTTGTTCTCTCTGGAGAAAAGACGCTTGAGAGGGGATATTACAATAACAATTATGGTGGAAAATGGCGCTGCTCTATATTATATCTGATATATTTTCCTGGGTGCTGGTAAATGGATGCTATAACATAAAGGACTCAGATTTTATATAATAATATTATGTGTGGATATTTTTTCTTTTCTGGGACACCAGCTGCTCAGCGGACCGCAACCAGTGTCAAAAAATAAATAAAATGAAATAATATAGGTATTAAAGGTATATAAATATAAATACAAACGTGTTAAGTTATTAATTGTGCTTTCGAGTTAAAGTGATATGTGCCAGTGTTGAATGTGTTAAATCCTAAAATAATGTTCACCAGAGTTTTTTAAACAAATGACTAAATGCCGTCAATAAATAACCATAAAAAACTGTATGAAATTTCATCAATACTAAAATTCATCCATATTAAGTGCAAATGCAAGTTTGTGCTACTAAATAATAATATAGTCTTTAGGAATCTCTCAAGAATTCCTAAATAGAGAAAAAAGGTGAAGTACAAAATTGCAGATCTGTAACCAAGTGCAAATGCCGTCAGGTGTCTATATGGTGATTACAGTGTTTAAAAATGAGTAAAAGGAGTGAGGAAGAAAATTCTTTGCAAACTTGCAAGAGATAGGAACCTTATATCAAATTGACTTTTCAAAATTACAATAGGAAATTTTTTGCAGCAAGCGCCTGTAAAGTGTCCAAAGTGCCTAAACAGGGAATATATAAAAATCGTTTTTGAATTTTCTTATATAAATCTCAACCAACTTTGCCAGACTTATAAATCAAATTGACTTTTCAAAATTACAATAGGAAATTTTTTTGCAGCAAGCGCCTGTAAAGTGTCCAAAGTGCCTAAACAGGGAATATATAAAAAACGTTTTTGAATTTTCTTATATAAATCTCAACCAACTTTGCCAGACTTATGAAGGATTATAAAGTGACCATAGAAAGTCCTGCAAAAAGCTTAAGGAGGGAATGCATCAAAACATTGTATAGGCTTCGAAGAACAATCGCCGTTATGATTAAAGTGCTTCTTTGTGTAAAGTTCAATATATAAAGGGTTCAGTATATAAAGGGTTCTTGAATGGTGTTGTCCCTTGTACCGAGTGTTCACCCCTATTCACTGCACACGTGAGGCCACTCACCAGAAAGCGTCCCCCACTGAAGGGGCGCACGCTTAGTAGGACTCTTGTCTTGCCTCACCGTCAGGGATGTTATGTTTTGCCCCGGAGCTTCTGGGTATGTTTCTATGGGGAGATCGCTGTCTCACCCTTCCCGTTCGTTTTCCACCCAAAAGAGAAACGCAGGATCTTGCGCAATATTGTTTGATGCAATACTTTTATTTAAGCTATACTCCAAAAAAACACTCACAATTTTTCTGCTTGGTTAAAAGCCCATAAACCTCAGAACGAGCGTGTTCGCCTTGTTCAGAGTATTCCAGAGTCCCGTGACCGGAAGTGACGTGTGACGTGGTTAAGCTCCGCCCTACGCGTTTCGTCTATGGACGTCTACTGGAGCGGTGGCGTCACACATAAGGTCCGGTCCTTTTATACTTGCCTTTCTAATGTTGTCTCCTCCCTAAGGGGCAGCCATGTTTTTGGTGTTTTTACAATGGATGCAGCATCGTCTCCTCAAGAGAGGAGCGGCCATTTTTTTGGTGTCTAAAGTCAATAGCGTCACCAGAAAGGTGATGTATAGTAAGGCGGCTGCTGTTTAAGAGGATATTACTGCATGTTGCTCTCTCTATTATATTAAGAGGGAGAGTGTTTTTTTTCCGTTTTTTGGCGGTATTCCCGGGTCTGAATGGAATCAGCAATAAACATGACGTTCTACATCAAATAAAAACATTTAAACATTATTACAATATTGTTAAAAATTACGCAATTGAGAGGAAATATTAAAAATAGGAAGAAAAATTAAAATTTGAGAAAAAAATAAAAATTATGAAGACTGTTGTAAAAGAACTAAATGTGTGAATGATGCAAATGGAAGGGATTTATAGATTAAAAATGTAGAAATGGCAAATTCCTAACGATGACTCTTTATAAATATAAAAAAATATATGAAAAGATGTGTATATGTGGGAATATATAATTTACTTTTATATTTTTTTTAACCAAAAAGAATTTTATTATAGACAAAGTATAGACAGTTACAATACGTCAGGTATGCAAACCATTTTCATCAATCTTACACAGTCGAAGCATAGACAACAGCATTATACAGATCTCTCAATATAAGGTTGTGTCTTTCTCGGGACCGTTCAAATCGTTCGAGACCCTTGGCACCGACAGGTGAGGCCCATAACCAGGACATCTGAACCAGGATCTATCTGACAACTACATTGTATTCAATCCCCCATCGTACTCTAGATCTCTTTACAAAGTATATGAGAAGTCTCTAGACATATTACGACAACAGATACGAAGCTGACACATTCTAACTACTTTTACCAAACGTATGGACTGCATAACATTGACAGATATGAAACAGATATTATTTTAAGAAAAACCAATTTTTTTTATATTTTCATTTAATATATAAGGGTGTATATGTGTAGAAAAGTATATAAAAAAATATAAATATTTCTC